>QUWJ01000720.1:0-72233 GCA_003430845.1 Xanthoceras sorbifolium
CATAGTTTCATTTATGATCAAAATCACCCCCATAATTTTATTTTATAGTCAATTTTCCTCTTACCTCAGTTTTAATTGTAAAAATACTTTTAACTATTAATTTTATGTTAAAAATTTTAAGGAATCAAGGATATAAAGGTAAATATATGTATAGATTAAATTAAAATATTTTAATTTATAATATTAATGAATCTCTATGGTCCATAATATGATAACATAAGAGATCAAATATAAAATTTTAAAAACGCTAGATCTTCGCAGTCCATAACACAATTTTTTTTTAAAAAAAAAATTCCAAAAAATTCCAAAAAATTTAAAATAAAAAGATGAATGTCCATCGTTCATTTCCATATTATCATAGATATTAGAGATCAAATTTGAAATATTAAAAATTTTAAAAAATTGGATCTCCACCGTGCATAGATGGACGGTAGAGATCACAAATACAATTTGTTTAAAAAAAAATTACCAAATTTTTTAAAAAAATTTAAAAGTTAAAAATAAAAATATTAATCTCTACCATCCATCTCTATATTACGATGGACATTAGAGATCAAATCTAAAATATTAAAAAATTAAAAATTTATAAAATAAAAAGTTGGATCTCCACCATCTATCAAAATTAAAATTTAAAAATTTAAAAAGTTGGATCTCCACTATCCATCAAAATTAAAAATTAAAAATTAAAAATTAAAAAATTAAAAAAGTTGGATCTCCACCGTCCATAGATGAGCGGTGGAGACGGTGGAGAAATTTATATTAAAAAATTACTAAAAAATTAAAAATAATTAAAAATAAAAAAGAGGGATCTCCATCGTCCTCGATATTATAATGGACATTAGAGATCAAATTTTAAAAACTTAAAAATTTAAAAAAATTGAATCTCCACCGTTCATAGATGGACGGTGGATATCATAAATACAAAATTTTTAAAAAACAATTACCAAAATTTTTAAAAAAACTTAAAAAAAAACGACGGATCTCTACTGTCCATCTATGGAGATGGACAGTAGAGAGTATAAGCACAAAATATTTTTTTAAAAAATAAAAATTATAAAAAATTAAAAATTAAAAAATAGACCCCCACGTTCATCTCTATAGATTTTAAAATTTAAAATTATTAATATTTTATATTTGATCTCTAATGTCATCATATGATGGACTGTAGAAATTTATTAATATTATACATTAAAATATTTTAATTTTATCTATATAAATATTTACCTTTATACCCTTGGTGCTCTAAAATTTTTAATGTAAAGTTAATGGTTAAACATATTTTGGTAATTAAAATTGATGGTAGGAGAAAAATTGATTATAAAATGAAATTATAGGAGTGATTTTGATCATAAATGAAACTATAGAAAACTTTTGACAAATATATTAAATTAGAAGGGTATTTTAATAATATTATTAACTGAAAAGTTAACAGTCAATGACATTTTAGTAATTAAAACTGATGACAAGGGGGATTTTGACGAATAAATCAAACTACAGGGGGATTTTGGCCATTAATGAAACTAGAGAGGGGATTTTGACGAATATATCAAACTATAGGGAAAATTTTAATAATATCCCTTTCAAAAATAAGGAAGATAAATTTCTAAATAATGTATGCCGCGGATATAGGTGTGGCAACCTATTTGCCGCGGATATAACCGCGGCATGTTTAAAAAAATAATAAATTGAAAACCTACAATTTTAGACATGTAAAATATTTGTTCCAGTGTTTAAAAAAAAATAAAAATAAATATTTGTTCTACTCTTAAAATTTTTAGACAAGTAGAATATTGAAAACGTAATATGTAGACTATTAAAAACCAAATATCTTTCAATTTTTAAACCTACAACTTCAAACGAGTAGAATATTAAAAACCTAAAAATTAATTTTACCAGGCGAGTTAACTATCCGCATCCGCACTTGTTCCAGTTACTTTTACCCACACTTCTTCCAGTTGAAAGTGAAAACCTAAAATGTTTCTTCACGCCGCCGCCGCCACCGCACTTGTTCGTCCGGCTTTGAATTGGACTTGAATCAGCCGACATCTAAAACTACCTCCAACCTCCGTTTAAGAGCCTTGTGACAAGCTTTTCCCTTATTTTTCTTGTAATTTTGTAACTATTTTTGTTTTTGTTGGTTAAGTTTTTTGATTGTTTAAGCTTCAAGCCTCAGTTAGTCCATGTTAGATATAGGGCTGTTATTTTAGAATCGATTAGAGAATTTTTATTTTCTGTATTGATATACCAGTTCCCAGACTTGCTTTTGGTTTTTTGACTCTGATTCATAAAAATTTCAAACAAGAATATTTAAAATCATCATCTGATCATCAACTCCTCTAAAGTCAATTGAAGGTATGTGTCTTAATGATTCTCTATCATTGTCTCTGATTTTATACTTATAATGGTTTTTCCCTGTATTGATGTTTTAAGTTAGAGACAAGAATATAGCTTTAATATATATTATAATATTTAATATATATTGCCTTTCCCCTTCCCAGTTCCCACCATCATGTGGCTTGTGACTTCACAGTAAGAAATACTATTTGGGATATGTATTTATTTTTAAATTTAATATATTAAACTCTTTTTATGATTTATTTTTGAGTTTGATATATTTTTATTCAATGGATTCATTTAATTGAAAAATTAAACTTTTTGTTGTGTGATTTGTGTTAGTCTTCTTGATATTGGTTTGATTAATAAGGTTACAATTCAAAAATTTTAATTTAAGTAATATTGCAATTTAAATTTAAAAATATATATAATTTGGATTTTTAAAAGAAAATATAAAATATAAAATTCCTTTTACCGCGGATATTTCCGTGGTAAATATAAAAATTCGTCACACATGTTGCCACGGTTTAACTGCGGCAATAGGCTTTTGCCGCGGATAAATTGCCGCGGCAAATAATAAAATTTTGCCACACACTTTTTGCCGCGGTCAATTTACCGCGGCAAAAAATCCTTTTGCCACACTATAATTCGTGGCAAAACCTTTTGCCACGGCCATATTTGCAGCACCTCCAATCTGTGGTAAATCCGCAGCAAAAAGCCTTTTGCCGCGGAATTTACCGCTGATTTATCCGTAGCAAAAAGCTCTTTTTTTTTGTAGTGTTCGAATTCTAAACAGACGATCCACGAGTAAAGGGCAACGTGTAACGAATTGTCAACTCAGACGTCACACATTTATCGGTATCTATCGGTTGGGGACGAGTATTTTGATCAAGTTACTGGTATGCCCAGTGATATATCATTCACATTTATATTATGAGGCTGTGGATTCGAGTCGTATCTCCCTTCTCCTAAACCTCGAATTTATTTTATTGTTTTTGAACGTTATATTTTTTTTCTTAACTATATATACAGACTATGTATTACCAGTTAGAAGTCACTCAATATACATAGAACAATTTTTATCAAACAGTGCAAATAGTTTTTTGTCATCTATTGCAAAAACAAATAGTGCCAAAATTTTTATCAACATTATAAAAGAAAACAATGTCAATATTTCTTATCAACACTACAAAAGCAAATAGTGCGCAAACAATTCTTCTATGCAATTTGGAAAGCAAAAATTGTGCCTGCAGTTTCTATTTTTTTAGGATGAATTGCACTCAAGTACCCTGACTTTTATTATAATTGCACGTTTAATGCCAGTTTTACCATAATTACACTCTAATACCTTGTAATCCGTTGACCACCGTTAAAGTAACGGTTGACCAAACGAATTCAGGTAAAATGACCAAACTGCCCCTGCAAAGGAAAAAAAAAAATCAGATGAACCCAGATGAACTGGGTTCTCGATCGAACCCAGATCGCTGGGTTCGATCGCGAACCAGGTGCTGGAACCCATTTCTGGGTTAGAACACGAACCCATTTCTTTTTTTTATTTCCTATGCAACACCACTCTCTAGAGTTCTGTTCTTTTTTATTATTATTATTGTTTGCGCAAATAGTAAACAGCAGTATTTTGCTTTTATCATTTTTTGTCGGCAAAAACAGCAACAATAAGAGCAATTTCTATTTATTTTTTTCAATTTCTGCTTTCATTTTTTTATCCGATTCCAAACAATGTTTGTGGGGTATTAGTATTTCAATTTTTTTCAGTACAGAGAATTCCGAGACAGGGGTAATTCTGAGCTGTTTTATTCTGGGAACGATGAGACTGTATACTGTTTGTATAAAATTTGGACAGAGCTACAAAATGTCTTAAAGAGAGCGACCTAGTCCGCAATTCAACCCAAGTTTGGTATTTATTTATTGTACTTTGCAGCAGCATTTTTTTGTAATTTGTATTCTACAGCAACAGAAGCCGTCTCCCGTTATGCATGGGGGAGTAGATATCGTGGCTGAACGTTTAATAATTAATAACAATATGTTACAACAGACTTGTTATTAATATTGTACACTCTTAAAAAAAAAAAAAAAAAAGATTGTTATATTTAGTCGGATTAATTAGTTTCATTTTCTAAATATGCATATATCATCAATTATTGACTTCACAAGCAAATTTTGCTTTCTTTGATACCTCTGAAAAGTGGGCTACTAACATCTCAATTCTCAAAATGTTCTCCTTATCTAATCTATAATTAAAGGTTTAATTAAAGTTGGGCATGCTAATTACTATAATTAAACATGATAGTCCTAGTTTAAAATATTATTAACTCACACATTATTTAATACTACTCCAACTATAGAAAATTCATAAATTAAATTCTCTAATCACTGCTGCCATGTGGAACTTCACCAAAAGAAGTAACTATAAACAATGTGGTAGGTCACATTTATGGGTTCATTACCTCATCTATGAATCTTGAATATTATTTTATAGATTTGGGATTTATAACAAGTGAAATTGATGTTGAAAGATGAAGTAATTTTATATAGAGAAGAAAAAAAAATTTACCAACTCCATAGTTGCTTAATGTATGCATGATATTATTTAATTTCAGGTCAGGTTTCAATAACTAAAGAGCAAATGAGATTCTATTATGTTATTGTGGTTTCTATATAGGGATTTGGATTTTCTCGAAACCTAACATTTACCAAAACTTTTAAAGGTCTGGAGACGTGAGGCACTTAATAAATTAAACGAACAATTCGGATCTCATTTTTATTTATTTTCTTCACTTGCTTACTCCAAACAGCAGTGCTTCAAGCACATATTAAAAATTTCAAAATCCCAAATTCCTCTGTGTTTTATCCTCATGAATGCAATTTCTTCTCGGACTAAGATCAATTCAGACTCTATCTCTATCAATTGGCAAGGGATTTTAACGAGTTAATTTTTAGAAACCCAAATTCTTCTTCATTGTAGTTCCTTTAAATTCTGTAGAAGACAGAGTCAAGATTTCAGCGATATAAATTTCAAACCCTAGTAATTTTCTAATTGATGTATCTACAAATTATATGATTCAGGAGGAATGGGCATTCGATCAATAGAGAGTGTTGAAAATATTGAAGGATTCAGATCCTCTCATATGCTGATGTTTGTCTTGATCTCAAATAAACTTCAGTTATTGATTACAAATATTACCAGAGCTATTAAGGTCAGGATAAACATCAACACACTAGACGATCTCAGTTCTATAAATTAAAATGATATTAGCAATTGGATTGATGTAACTTTTCAAAGAATGACTCTACTATGTTGACTTATTAATCTTTTGCTTTGAAATAGAATTTGCTTAACCGTGATACATTGATCTAAATTATTCTAGAAAGAGCTTGGGAATCTTTTCTAAAATTATGAAACTTGTTAAACACTTAGTTTAAAATCAATTTAAAATTTTTTCTAGAAATCATTTTGAATTTAAAATTAATTCAATGCGTGTGTGTATATATATATATATAAATTTTTTGGATGGTCTGAAAATTTGTTAGAAACATTTCTTAGAATTTCTAAAATTTATTAAAAATTTGTCAAAGAATTCCCTCAAAAATTATTATATTATAAAGCATGGTATATATAATCTTACCAAACATAAAGAAAGTCCTAGTCTACCCTAGATTATAAAAGCCATAAAAATTATCTTATTTTTACAATAAAGACATCCTCCAAATAGCCACACAAAAAATAAAAAAAATCTAGTTGGCAATTAAAAAAAAAAATAAACATGAAAATATTCAACTAAATCATGTAGATATAAGTGTCAATGTGTCTTAAAAGAGGACCCTCCATGACCTAAAATTTCAAGGTTTTGGTGGACAAAATCTTTGGACAAAATCTATATGTATGTCTTCTCACTCTATTTAGGACACTATACTTATAATTAGATAATAAAATCAAGTGAGATAATTTCTTCTGTGTTTTGGACCTATGCACAATATTATATCTAATTTTTGTCCTTTAACCACAATTAATTAATAAAAAAATATATCACTCTCCTAGTTGTGTGGTTCTTCGTTTCTATGATGATTCATGTGTGTCACAAGAAAGAATTAGCCTCTAGCACAAAAATCCAACATGCAATTGTACAAAAAATTTGAAGAAAAAAATGGCTTGATCCTGTGCAAACCACTCATTTTTGTTGTTTGTTTTAAGTCAAAAACTTACATGGAAAATTTTTGGTTTTGAGTTAAAAAAAATGAGAGACAAAAGCACAATGATTGAAGAAGCATATTCTGTCTATAATACCAATTATAACCTTCTAAATTTACAATACATTATGTTTTTTAAAAGTTAAAAGTAATTCATAAAACATTTTTGACTCTAATAATAATTTTTTTTAACAATTATAATTATAAAAAAAAATTATTCTAACTCAATCGACGAGATGATGTTGATGAAGTGATATGTCAATTACATCAACTTTTTCTCGTAATGCCAAATATAATAATTTATTTTTATAAAATAAGATTTTTTTACTTTTTTAGAAGAAAATTTTGAAAAATATACAAAATCAATTTGATGTTAATTTACTAATTATCTTAGGATTTCTCCATTATTGAATGTTGGTCAATAGGGTCCGTCACTACAAAGAGAAAAATTTCTATTGGACGGTCTCATTAAAATTATGTAATCGTAAGTACTATTATATAAAATCCAAAAAAGGAAAAAAGAAAATAAACATTATTTGGTATGTCAATCCAAAGGTTTGTTCAACAAGAACATTGACAAATAAATAGTCAAACTCCATTTTTACAGGAAGAAGATCCACCATGCAATGAATATAAATCCAAAAATTAATCTAGGAAAATATCTTTAAATGAATCTCATTAATTATATATATGATGAATATAATAAATTTTTTTTTAATTTGTATTAATTTTTTTTTATTCTTTGTCCAAAAAAAAAAAAAAACAAGTGAGGTTTCTTTATTTGCACCTAATCCTTAATTAATAAAACCAAATTTTTAACCTAACTCACTTATTAATTAATGAAATTAATCACATGTGTACTTATTTGAAATCTTGATAAATATTGTCTCTGACTAATTAATATAAATTACAATCTTAATAAGATTTTTCTTGTCTTAATTAAATTCAAGATCACATTATAGTCGTGATAAAGATATAAAGATATCAAATATATACGTATTTAGGTCAGTGAAAGGTCCATTTTTATCAATTTTTTTTTTGAATTTTCAAACAATTTCTACATTACTTAACTATCTAAGAATACGATTGTAGCGTTTGATCTAAGTAAGTCTAGAGATATAGATCTCTCACTCGTGGTGTCAGTTTTTTTTTCATTTTAAGAAATTCATTTTTTATTTTATTTTATTTATTTTAAAATACAAGCTTTATTAATGGACAAGATCAGTAAAGACAAGAGAAGGAGCAAAAGGTGGAAAATGATTAATCCACAGCATATCTCCAACCAAAAACAATCTTTGAACTGACAAATGCATCAAAGGAAATAAATTTATATACCCTAAACTAATGTAATATATATATATACACACACACTCGTGCGCATATATATATATATATAGAATTTTTTTTTTTTTACATTACGCATTGATATAATAAAATCGGTGTAAAATTCGTCATTTATCCAGCTAAAATGACACTAAATTCTTCATGCACAAACATCAAGATTTTTTCATTGAAAACTTTTCATGGCTCCGATTTCTGAAAAGCATATTCTTAAAAGACAAAACTGTAGGCAGCCCTCTTAATATTATTTTTGTATATGCAAACTCCTTGCATGCTATCAAATCTTAAGCAAGCAAAGCCTTGCCAGTCTATGCATGCTTTGGTTAATGTATAAATATATGTACACTGCACATGCAAAAAATAAAAACAACGGGAATTTATATATATCATCCATGGACTATAGCCACTAGATGACAAGCTGTCCAATCTGAGTATCTCTGATTAATTACTTTTACCACAGCCCTCTTATCTGTAGACTCTTCTTTTCATTATGTCACTTTTGTCTTTATATATCATTTCAAAATAAAATTTGTAAAATAAACTCTTCGAATATTAATTAAAAAAAACGAAAGTGAGAGATATATAATAAATTCACCATAAACTTATTATATATTGTGAATCAGAAAAAATTAAAGTTTATATTTTAATAATTAAACTTAATATTAAATTTAATATAAATTTTTATAAATTTAGATAGAATCAGTGTTCGTATAAGAGAAAAACTCTACTAACGAGGTATAATATTATAAGACAACGAATATAAAGATGATGTGATACACACCGATATATTTACTGTGCATGGATGCTTTCTTCCCCTAATTTGTAGGTATATGAGCACTTGGAATAATAAAGTGGTAAAACCTTTTTTGTTTTTTTTTCTTTCTCTAGCAGCCTTTGTAGTAACTTGGAAATACACTTTTACAGCTCTCTCATTACTCAATCATCAAGCCCATGAAAATCAATGTCACTTTCTGAGCTCCATATATATGTACATATATAAAACTATTATATATATATATATAAGTGGTAGTTGAGGTTCTTCTTCCCTACCAAGAAGGGTAGATATAACACATATCATCACTGACCCCAGAAGAACAGACCATATCATTCTTCACATATTAAAAAAAAAGAGCACCAAAGTACTCTCTCGAAGTCACTTCCCAAAACCTCTCTCTCTCTCTCTCTCTCTCTCTCTCTCTCTAATGGCTTCCATGAAAAGGCAAGTGAACAAGGGGGCATGGACAGCAGATGAAGATAGAAAATTGGCTGAGGTTATTGCTATTCATGGTCCAAAAAAGTGGAAGACAATTGCAGTCAAAGCAGGTGTGTGTGTGTGTATATATATATATATATACATAATTTATTAATTAATTTGATTGTTTATTATATAGAGTCATTAAGATGATATTTTTCTTTTCAAATTACAATGTTTTTCTCTTTTCTTTTTTTTTGTTTTTTTGAAGGTCTAAATCGATGTGGGAAGAGTTGTAGACTGAGATGGATGAATTATCTCAGACCAAACATCAAAAGAGGAAATATTTCTGACCAAGAAGAGGACTTGATACTTAGACTCCATAAACTCCTTGGAAACAGGTATATATATATATATATATACATATATACACACACAAACGCACGTGTACGCGCACACATATATATATTTAGAAATTTTCTGAACTTTCTTTATTAATTGGATTCTAAACTGGAGACTAGTGTCGAAGAAATTGCGTAGTTTTTTACTCATTAAATTTGTTTTTTTTTTCTTCTTCTTATTATTTTTTTGTTTTGTTTAGATGGTCTTTGATAGCTGGGAGATTACCTGGTAGAACAGATAATGAGATAAAGAATTACTGGAATTCTCATTTGAGCAAGAAAATAAATAATCAAAAACCTGAGAATAATAAACAAATTGGAACTTCAACAAGAAGAGAGACAGCTGCCATGGAGAAACAAGAGAGCAAGTCCAGTACTGGTGAAGAAGAAGAAGAAGAAGAAGAAGAAGAATCAAATAATGGTATCAGATTTAATGTTGATGAATTCTTTGATTTCTCCAATGAAGATCCTCTAAACTTGGAATGGATTAACAAATTTCTTGAAACCTGAAGGGGGGTATTAATGTAAATATAGTTTTTTTAGGAAAATGTAGTGTAAAATTTTGTTGTGGTTGTTCTCTCTCTCTCTCTCTCTCTCTAAAAAGACCTTTGCTGTCAAGGTCTTTGTGAAAATTCATGATAAATCTACAAAATCTGTTGTCTATGCATGAATCTATCTTGGTGTGTCAGCTTCTCTCTTTCAAGGGTTAAAACTGTAAAAAGCACTTCCCCATGATTGGTGGTGGTGCCCTATTATTGCTTAATCATTTGTAAACTCAATCCCCATGGCTATTTGTGCAGCAATGTCGAAAATTGGTAAAATACTTACATATAGATCTGGATGGTTTCGAAATTCATCAGATAACTCACTTTCTGATATCCTGAATTTCATTAAAGACTTCGATAAATCGTGATCCTGGTACGCGTATCTTATATATATATTTTTTTAGTGAAACTTCATGTGAATTTATAAAAACTTAAACTAAACACATGCAAATGAGACAAAGAAAAGGGATGGTAACGCAAGGCATGGAAATCGATTCCTGATATCCTGAAATTCATTAAAGGTTCGATAAATCATGATCCGGGTACGTGCGTCTTATATTTTCATGTGAACTCATAAAAACTTAAACCAAATTAACACACAAATGCGACAAAGAAAAAAGATATATTAATTATGGATGGTAATACAAGGCATGGAAATCAATTCCTAATATCCTGAAATTCATTAAAAACTTCGATAAACTATGATTCAAGTACATATATCTTCTATTTTAGTAAAACTTCACGTGAACTCATAAAAACTTAAACCAAACACACAAATGAGAGAAAGAAAAGGGAAATTAACTATGGATGGTAACAAAAGGCATGGAAAGGGAGAGACATATATGTGTACATAAAAATTTTGGAGTCTAGTTCTCAAATGGTTATGGAGATTCTTTTGTAGTGGAAAAGGGTGGTGTAAAGATTGCAGCTATAGCAGCAGCAGCAGCACTCTGCAGCAACATCAAAGCAGCAAAAGTGATAAATGTATGAAAGTGAAATAAAAGGGTTTGTCTGCATTATTGAAGACAGAGGATTAATCTTATTTATATGATGAGACAAAAGCCTACAAGTGAGTAACAAAAACTTACAACTGGATTTTTTTTTTTTTTTGCTTTTGAGAGGTTTTTTTTTTTCCTCTTAGAAAAAAGTTATATACCCATTTTGCTCCCCACCAATTTATTGTTATAAAAATCACATTGCAGTCATGAATAAACAAAGAAAAAGAAAAAGAAAAAGAAAAAGAAAAAGAGAAATGTTACCTCACATGTCCTTAGTAGACTCAAGTCAAAAGGGGTTTCCTTTTAGACTAAAAAATCTTCCAACTTTTTTTTGTTTTTTGTATCTATATATATACAGGCAAAAACAAATCACTTGTATACTGTTGTATCAACAGAACATTCTCATTAGCTAATAGAAATTTGGAGGAGTTTCCTGTACATTATATAACCTTTTTATTTATAATGCTCAATATATTACAACCCGTATCCGTATTCGTACAGTATTACCCGTTTCATCGATCATAATTTCGTTACACTCAGGCATATGCAATTCATCATCAGATATCTCAGATTTCATTGATGATTCTCCATATGGTTGCTATATAATATATAACTAGCAGCAAAAATCATCCAAGACATATAGCATTGGTGTGGAGACATACATAACATGTAATAGGTCAAAAGATGATACAGAGAAAAAGAACAGCAATTTGATGGCCTTTGGCAGGTAGTGATAGTAAGTGAGTCATGCCTGGCTGCAGATTCCACTAAAAGATTATTAGTTCATGTTACATGAATTTAGGTCCTAACTCTGGGTTCAGAAAAACCAGTACAGCCTGCATTTCTTTATAGTTACTTCACAGAGTTGAAAACTTGAATTCATCTCCTTAACACCATTTTGCTTCTCATCAGTAGACTGACTGACAGATTCTTAAGAATAAAAGCTCATGCTCATCTTACATGAATGAATATATACCTCCAAATCTGATAGACAGAAAATTAGTACAACTCACATGCAGAATAGATCTTGAAACCTATTAATACCACAGATTTCTTTTGAGAGTAACTATATGTACTGAACTGAAATTCAATAGACTTCAAGTACTTATAAACATAAAAACATAAAAACTCCTTTTGATATGCTCAACAAACACCCATTTAAGTCATTTACTTCATCGCGGTGCATAACTGAATGCATACAATGTGTTTCAAGCAGATCATATGAGTAATTAGATTTTAATGTTCCCAACGAACAAGGACTATATTTCACCTAATAACAACCAAATTGGCAACCGCTCGAGACATATATACTTGTGTTTAGATTTGCACTTCAACATGGTAAGAAAGAATTTTTGGGGGAAAGCAGTGTAGAAACAAACTCACTGAGATGTAGATTCCATAAACAATCCAATGGTATGTGATACTCTCCGAAGTGAACAAATGAGAATTTATACTAAAAGGGCTCGTGATCACAATTTAAAGGAGGAAGTTGATCATCTAATACCTTTGGTCAATTTTTTGGTGGTTTTGGAGGAAGTGAATATAACCTTCCGAATTATTAAATGGTTATTTATAATTTTCATTATTGTGTGTTTTATTATTAAATTAGGGCTAATTGTAATAAAGTACCCTGACGTTTGGTCATATTGCAATGAAATCGTGAATTAATGGTCAACCAATAGTCAAAGGGTATTTTGATCATTTTAACATTAATTTATTTTTAAAAAAATTATTAAAAATTATAAAAAGATTAAATTAATCTCCACCGTCCATTAAGATATTGATAAAAAAAAATTAAAAAAATTAAAAAAAAAAAAAATTTATGTTCTTATTGTTCTTGGATATGGATCTCCATCACCAAGAACTCAACCCAGAAAAAAAAAATTTTTGGTTTCTCCTCAGATCTGCTCCATCAACAAGAGCAGATCTGCTCCCGTTGATGGAGCAGTTGCTCCATCGCAGATGGAGCTTCGCGATGGAGTCCATTGCAACTGAACCCAGAAAAAAAAAAAATTTTGGTTTATCCCCAGATCTGCTCCATCGGCGATGGAGCGCTGCTCCATCTGCGATGGAGTTGCTCCATCGCCGATGGAGCAACTGCTCCATCAACGGGAGCATATTTGCTCCCGTTGATGGAGATCTGGGTAAAAAAAAAAAAAAATTTCTGTTTGGGTTGAGTTCTTGGTGGTGGAGATCCAATCTGGATCTCCACCATCCATCAATGTTGATGGACGGCTGGATCTCCACCAAGACCCCAAAAATACTAAAAAAAAAAAAATTCAATATAAAATAATTTTTTTAACTTTTTTTAATTGTTTGATTTTAATTTTTTTTTTTTTTGGAAATGTTATCTCCATACATTGATGGATGGTGGAGATCTATTTTTAAAAAAAAAGTTTTTTTTTTAATTTTTGTTTAATTTAATTTTTAAACTAGGGGTAGTTTTATTATTTCGCCCATAAGTCAAAGTCAAATCGTTAAATTTGACTGAGTCAACTAACGGTAGGGTACTAACATGTAATTATAGCTAAACTTACGATTTCATTACAATATGACCGAACGTCATGGTACTTTATTGCAATTAGCCCATTAAATTATGTTTTAATTTACTTTATTTTGTATTTTAATTTCAGATATATATTTAATTTCACTTAATTTTAATTTTAATTTTATTATTTTTATTATATTACTGTATTTTTACATTATAACTATTAAAAATTTAATTTAAAATAAAAAATTTAAAAATGAGATAACAAAATAGATTAAATAAATTATATATATAATATTGAGTTCATTTTGAAGATCTCGACGAAATCTTTCTAATAATATATTTTTTATAATATTTTAATTTATTAAATTTTATAAATATATTAAATTAATAAAATAATATAAAAGGAATAAAATTTATTTAAACTAACTATAACTAAAGGTGGGTAAAATGAAAAATTTATAAAAATATAAAAAAATTTAGTGTGATGAATAGTATCACACCAAATTTCATCAAATTTTATGACACTATTCATAACCATTTTTTCTTTTTTTAGAAAATGAGATTTGATACTCTACCAAACTACACCATTTTAGTGTTTTCACACCAAAATGGTGCTATATTAGTCTTACTCTAAGCTGCTACAGAACTTCCACTAAGCAATCATTATTGGCTTTAATGCTCATAATTTTGCAAAGTTCACTAATTGAATGAAGCAATCATTATTGGCTTTATGCAGTAACATCATAATTTGCAAAGCTCACTAATTGAATGTGTCAATGTCTATTTGGAATTTTATGTAAAGGAAGCATACCACCTCACGTTTCTAACAGATGGCAAGCAGTGATAGCTACTACTGCAAAAGGGAATAAAGGGGACAATATGCATCACAAAGTAAAAAAAAAACACTTCAACTTCACATCAAAATGTATTCAAAAGTAGAAAGTTCACACACATTGATTCAACTTTCAAGCAATTTCTTGGAACCATGTGCGCCATTACAAGTGGACTCAAATCATGTAAAGGTTAGAATATATGGTGCACATCACTCCAACGTTGTAATTACAATGGGGTAATTCAAAATAAAGTAGCAAAAGCATCTGTACTTTCTGCTTCCAATCTGTCTCCTCAATCAGAACCTTTTGGTCTACCATCAAATAATTTTTTTTTATCATTTTGTATAGAAGTGATAACTTGGAAGTTAAGCTGCGGAAGCAGCACCAGTAGAGATCAGAAGTGGAAAAAGGAAAGAGCATGAAAACTAAGAGGAAAAATCGAGCTCAGACAAAGTAATGATCTCTGAAGTAAGTTCATGTACTTACTAGTATGATAAATGAATAGTTTAATATCAACAGAGCCATCACTCAAAGTTAGCCCCATGCCATGGAACAAGCATAGTTAACGACCAATTTACCATCAAAACCAAAATTCTGCATTATCAAAGAAGTTTTAGATAAGTGACGGATAAATATATGAAATCAGGAATACGGTTCTATAGATATAATGCAAAGTTCAATATCTAAACTGAGGCTGATGGAAGTAATTGGATAAATGAACAATGCTACAATGCAATATGAATACATCTACAGAGACAGTGAATTTTGTGTCTGTTTTGCTCATCAGGAAAACTTAAGGAAACATTCATCAAAAGTTCAAAACCTCGCAGAATCCTATCTCCATGACAAATAATCTTAAGCCCAATAAAGCATCTTCTAATACCTCACTAAGCCTTACAAACACACTTAGATGCATATAAATTTAATTCTACAAGTGGACAAATATATAAAATTGGAAGAAGAAATTAAAATAAAACACCTCAAGGAGTTCACGGAACGATGAAATAACACAACCAACAACAATAAATATACAAAATTTATAAATGATTCAATACGTAGAGCATGAGAATACGATAGAGTCTACTTTCACATGCAATGTGTACACAAGCTCAATTTATGGGCCCTCCTACCGTGATATTTGCTAAAAAGAAGCATTTTAAGAGGTGATAGTCACGGCACATTCACAAGTGCTTGATCTTCTATCTAAATGTCAAATCAACACAAAAATAATGTACCTAAGGATGTAACAGACTTCAAGATAAGGCTTTTCCCATTATCAAAGTAGGAAATCAATTGACAGCCAGGAAATAGAAAAAATCATCCTTTTGATTGGTTGAAAAGAACAAATCACACATGTCATAAGCATTAGTTGGTCTCAAACTGCAGCTTTCACAGCAAATCAAAAGATACCATTACCAGATCTTTATTAATCCGTTTGGGTGAAATCACCTCCAGATAAAAATACCAAAAGCAAGTACATATTCAATTCAATTAATTCTTTGGATTAATTTGATCACAAACATTTACCACCACCAAATATAAGAACGACAGAAAGAGGTTATTAAGTAAATCGATATAGTCAAGTGAAACTTACATTGTATAGATCTATTACTAATTCATCAGGGTTTGGTGAGAAAGCACTGTTGACATAAACAAACTACAAAATAAAATAAAAAATTTAGTACTCTGAAATTCATATATTATATTACATGACTAACATTTAAAATAAAATACCAATGTCTCCCGGCTAAGATGTCGGCAAAGGAAGTCAATCACTTTTGCAAACTTATCAGTCCCAGATATCTGCCCAAAACATATGAATACCATTTTTATTTCAAGAATAACACAAAAACCAAGACATTTATTTGAATGGAAAAAATCAGTCTTCTACATGAAAAGTAAGCTTGATCTTATGTGAACCAAGAATTCTAGAACCTCAGATTACATTACTTCTCTTAAAGCATATTATGAATTAACTTGTCTCTTCAATCAACTTCATTTGATCATAATTCAATTTCTGCCATTAATTCCTATATACCACCAAGCTATCCTGGTTAGATATAACCGAAACTAGAAACGGTCACTAGTAAGTTTCCATGTATACCATATCCAATCTTCGAGTTGTGTGTTGACAACCAGTGATCGTCCATTCGTTTAAATCCAAGTCCACGGTTTAGAGGCACCATAAAGCTCATTTAATAATCCGTGAACATATTACCTAGTATAGAGATATGTTTCACGTCAAGTACATCAATACATCTCAAAACCTGTAATGTATGAGCATAATAGCACAAAAGTATGTCCAATACGCATTTCATCACAAGGAACTAAGATTTCAAACCGTGAATACAAAGCTTTTGCACTGAAAACTGTTATACGTAAATTGGTAGCAATCCCATGACGCTACAAATCTAAAACCACCTTCCAATTAAACTTTTTGTTAAAATTACAATCTCAGTTCAATCTGTAACTCCCAATAATCTATGTATTGTTCACAATACAGATTAAAGATGTGACTTTTATCAAAATTTTACAGACCAAAACTGTAATGGGCATCAATGATTTCATCTTCCTAAATTCGATCTTTTTTCAAGAACCCATATACATAAATTCATCATAAACAAAACCCACCTAGGTTTTCAACAATCATCCACATATTTCCATCAAAAACAAAAATTTCACAAATTTCCCGTCTAAAACAAAAAGTTCACAATTTCACTGAAAGCAGAGACATGTATAGAGAATCAGAGATCAAATAAACACCTTGAACTTAGCTTGCTTGAGTATAGGAGCACCACCAGTGGCTCTAAAATGAACAACAACTGCATCAAAAGTAAAAACACACAATCGATCAACAAAGCGTAAAAACCTCAATCAGTGGACGTAATAAACCAATTTCGATCAATTCAAAGTGTAATCAAGCAAAATCATGTAAATGGGTTCTTGATGGGTGATAAAGAACTCACCTTTTCGAGCAGAACTCGGTAACTCAGTCGCCATCTTTGCTTTTTCGAAGCAAACACTGAGTTGGAATCGAGTTTTTAGGAAGAAAACGATGCGCAGACTTGCTATTTGCAGGGCAGATTTTGCTAATTCCACTATTATTATTATTATTACTATTTATTAATTTTAATTTTATTTTGAGCTTTTAAACTTGTGGATTAAGTATACGATTTATCTGATTATTTACTAACATGTATGAATAAATATATCTCATTATAAGAATAGATATCTGAACCGCATTCACCATCTTGGTTCAAATTTTATTATAAAATTCTTATATTATATAATAATAATAAATATTAATAAATTTATACAACTTAAATATTTTTATTATTCTTAATTAAACCCTAAACTTTATTTCTGAATCTTAAATTTGCATGAACTCCAATAAAGTATAATAAGAACTTCTCGGACTTAAGTGAAAGACAATTATTATTTTTTAACAAATTCTTACATTAAAAAGTTAGCTCTTATAATATAAAAATTATTTAAAATAGAGAAATTGCAATAACTCCTGCATATGTAAGTGAAATTGCAAAAAATATAAAATTATATAATAATAATACAAACCTCCATTTGACTCATTGACCGACGGTTAGAAACTGTATAAATTGAATGAAAATAGTATAATGTCCATTTTACCCTTATGCACGGTTTAAATTTTTTTTTTTTTTTCAGATCTTCTTGTTCTTGTTCTTCAAATAAAAAAAAAATCCAATTTTTTTTTTCAATTTTTTATTATTCATCATCTTAATCACCATCAATTCATTTTTTTTTTCAAATCATCATCTTCTTGTTCATCTTCTTTTTTAAAAAAAAAAAAAATTAAACCCAATTTTTTTTTTCAATTCTTTATTCTTCATGAACCCAACCACTATTAACTCAATTTTTTTTTTTTCAGATCATCATCTTCTTCTTAAAAAAAAAAATCTAATTTTTTTTAATTCTTTATTCTTCATCAATCAACCACAATCAACTCAAATTTTTTTTCCAAATTTTTCTTCTTCTTTTTTTTCGAATTTTTTTTTTCGGATTCTTCTTCTTCTTTTTTTCCAGATTTTTTTTTATTCTTCTTCTTCTTCTTTTCAGAATTTTTTTTGTTGTTCTTCTTTCTTCTTTTTTTTTTTTTTCCAATTTTTTTTTGTTATTCTTCTTCTTTTTCTCCTCTTTTTTTTTTTCACATATCTTTTTTTTATTTTTCTTCTTCTTTCTTCTTCTTCTTCTTCGTCTTTTTTTTTTTCCAACATTTTTTTTAATTGTCAAATATAAGGTATAAAGACGATTTTACCCCTCCCCTCTTAATAACTACCATTACTTAAACAGTTTTCAATAGCCAGTCAACGGGTCAAAGGGGGATTTGTGTGATTATCATATAATTTTAAATTTTTGTACAATTTCACTTATATACACGAGAAATTATTACAATTCCCCCTTTAAAATATAATACGGATTGCATTTAATAATTGAGATTTGTTATTCAAATAATAAGAATATATATATATATATATATATATTAAATAAAATCAGTATCTAGATTTGTTGGAATTTAGCACGAATTCTCCGTAATGGCATATGATTGTAACCTAACTTTCTTTATTGCAAGTTAGATTAATATATGTCAATTAGTACTACTAATCAATGATAAATTATGCATTAGCACATTCACTTGTAATAAAGTGGTAAGTGCACCTCCCTCCCACCTTAATGGTGAGGGGTTCGATTCCCACCATATACATGTGCATGTGCATATGCACTATGAGAGTAGATATTCGGACAGTTATTGATATTATAATTGTACCCCCTTAAAAAAATGATAAATTATGCATTAACTAACAATATCATCAACACTTTTATATACATAGTCTTGGAATCTTATATTTGTTTAGTTTGAAATGGGAATCATATCAAAAAATTAATTAATTAATTAAAGAGCGGCAATTTTAAAATCATGTTAACTTAAACAATTAAAAAAATGTCCCATTTGTGTGTATAAATCACTATAATGGAAGTAATCATTCTCCCACTAGACTCTACCATTAAAGGGGTTTTGTAGTCTAACACTATGAGTATTTTTTTTTATAATTAAATTATTTAATGACTTGATAATCGGATAATCGAAATGTATATTTTAAACTTAGCATCACACTAGTATCTTGATAATCTAATTATTTAATTTTTTAAAAATTCTCGTGATCATAAAATTTTGCGATAATTGATTCGACTTCTAATATTTAATAACAAATGAAATAGTCATACTATCATATGAGTTCGGTAACGTAGTTTCGAGACATTTATTAATAAATATGTCGGTTTCTTGAATAAGAACTGTTTTTTTCACCATCATCTAACGTTCTTGGTAGTGACCTTGTATATAAGTTATCAATGATATAACTCAATAAAGTAAAAACCTTAAGACTCCAAAACGAGAATATTCTATGCTTGAAGTAATTACCACATGTGAGCATATAATTAAAGTGTACACCTATTAGATCTTCAAAGTCTACATCTTATAATATATATTATATTATATGTCTTTGTCCATAGTCCACATACAAACACAAATGATAAATGCAAATAGCTTTCAAAATAAAGACTTTCTTTTTGTTGTTTAGGGTTTCATTGGGATGACATTACATTCCACAATGAAATAAAGTGTCCAAATTAAATGCATTAATAATGATTTCTCATATGGATGCTTGTCTAATGTCAAGCTTTCGTCATAAATCTAAACAATCAAAAAAAGAAAAAGAAAAAAAGAAAATCAAGTAAGTGTTTCTTATTTGCTCATGCTTTGAAAACAATTTTTAGAAATTGAATCAAATTTCAAGTTTTCTTTTTCTTTTTTTAAAAGAAAAGCAATTTGAATACAATTTCAATTTGAATACAATCTTAAAAAAAAAAAAAAAAAGGTTTTGGCTGGGTATACAATACAACCCACCGTTAATTCACAATTCTTCTCATTTTAGTTTTTAATATAATACCATCTGGTGGATGTTCTTTCCCATCAAACCATATTTGACGGTAAATAATAAAAAGGATTGAATCACGGGAACCATTTTCCATTGGAATTTTTGGATTATAAAGACGAGTTTGCATTGAATAAACTATAATGCATATCAAGCAATATATATTATTTTAATTTATGTACAAGATCTTCATTAAATTAATTAAATATGATGATTTTTGTTTTGATGAATTCACTTTGGTCTACTTGTAAAGTATATATCTTATATAATTACCAGCCAACAAGCAGCCAAATAATAAAAAAATAAAAATAAAAATAGAAAATAATTACTAAATTGACTGAATTCATTTAAAAACTGAAGTCCCCATCGATTTGAATTGATTAATTTGAGTGCAAATATCACCAAAGACAAAGTTTGTTTAAACAATTAAACACCTTTTTTTTTTTTTTTATAATTTAAAATGTTATTTTACAAAATTATCTTTAAGTATAATTACTATTATATGAAGAAAAAAAATATCACGGTCCGGTTGTTCCTCTGGCGTTTATGTAATGAGTGGATTCCGTCTGCGGGCACCCTTTTGCGTAGGCATATCGTGGGAAATGGTTTCTTCCTCAGCTGCTCTTCTGGGTTTGAATCTCCTATCCATGCCTGTTGGGGCTGTCCTCGGCTGCATTCTGTTCGAAAATCCCGGCCATCTCTTGCCGCGCTTCCTGCTGATTTCCATGGGTCCTCCTCAGACTTCCTAGCTCTGTGTAAGGCGTCTCTTGTGACTACCGAGTTTGAAGTTTTCTACATCATTTTGTGGCGAGCTTGGTTTGTTTGTAACTGTTTCGAGTATCGCACTGCCATTGCCTTCCCTGTCGCTGCTGTGATTCGGGCTGTCGTCCCGCCGAGGTGGGAAGCTCCGTCCCAGGGGTGGTTCAAAATAAACTCCGATGCGGCTATTGATCCTGTTAACAAATGTGTGAGCTTTGGGGTGGTTATTAGGGACAGTTTTGGGCGGGTGGTGGCTGTTCTTGCTGAGCCTTACCCGGTGCTGGTTCCAGTGGTGGTTGCGGAGGCTATGGCCATACATCGTGGCATCCAGTTAGCGGTGTAATTGAGCATCTTGCCTGTATGGTTTGAGTCCGATGCCTCTTCCCTGATTTCGCTTATTTAGAATCAGGATCTTCCTCTCTCAAAAGTGGGGCTTGTGGTTGCTGATATCATTCATTTTGTTTCTTCGCTTTCTATTTCGCATATTTGCTATGTTTCTCGGTCTTGTGATGGGGTTGCCCATAATTTAGCTAGGTTTGGTCTCTCTATTCCTGATTTTCTGGTTTGGATTGAAGATGATCCTCCTTGTACGGCTGATCTGATTTGCTCTGAATCTCATTTGTAGTTTGATTTTGTTTCTATTGATTTCCCTTTGTCAAATTTATATATATATATATAACATTACTTGGTGAAATTTAAAGTTAAGTACTTTTGGATATTCCAAATCTTAGCTTTTTGACATTGTATAATATCACTGTAGATGTGTCATGTGTGTATATAAATCTTGACTTTTCTCATCATAATTGTACCAAAATGTGCTTTTTATTAGCCAAATATTAAAGTTATAGTTTATTTGAATTTGATTAAAATAAATAAAAATATAAATAATTGAAGTGAGTATAATATATTTACATAAAACAAAAGAGAGAAAAATTTTCTATTGGGGTATCTCATTATTGGTTTTCTATTGGGTCCTTACAATAAAATACTTGAATTTCAAATTTAGATGATGGATGCATTAATCATTAGAATGTGAGTATATTCTCTAAGTGGTAAAATCGACACTCATTTAATTTCACATGTTGTCAGTCATTACTCAATTCAAAACTTTCAAGTCGTTATAAAAAAAAAAATCTAATAGTAGTACTTAAGTACACTCTCACATGCAAGATCAACGAACTTGCTACATGAATTAAATTATAACAAATTCAAATATAATCACGCAGAGGAAGATTCGAACCTAATAAGTACGTACATCCAGTGAACCAGGTTTCTATATAAGTTAGGTAACTGATAGACCTATGTGGTGCCAGAGAAAGGGGAAGAGAGAGAGAGAGAGAGAGAGAGAGAGAGAGAGAGAGAGAGAGAGAGAGAGAGAGAGAGAGGGATGGTCTTCATTGCATGTTGAATTTTCTAAACTTGAGAGGCATATATGATATATCTAAGCTAATTAACTATGCACACACATTTTTGATCTTATTTTTTTACCATCTTTGATCTTATTTATTTACTTACACATGCATGTTGTTTTTTTGCAGATAGTACTCAAAAGTTAATTAGTTTAGGTACATAAGGTACACAAGATTTATGCTAACACTAGTAGATCGATGCTGCATATCTATTATATATAAGCTAGCTAGTCTTGAAACCATTCGAATCCGGACCCCATTAACGACTCCATGAAAGAGAAATCCGAGTCGTGGAGCTTGTCGTCCTGATGGTCATTATCAGAATTTGCTGATGAATAGCCTCTCTCACAATTATTGTTACTAGTAGTGCTAGTACTCGTGCTATGATGATCTCCTCCTCCTCCTCCGTTATTTGTATCAAAATTTGCTGCTAGTTCTGAAAAATCGCCGCCGTTTAGGAATTCTGACAGGAAATTCTCATCCATCTCGAAATCTATCATGAAATCGGACGAGTAATGGTTCTCCCTGCCTAGATCGAATTCCGGAAACGAATCATGTCCCTTGATTACATTAACATCTTCTAATGATCCATTACTCAATACTGGATCACCAGGTTCTACCATTGCTTGTTTGCTGTCAAGATATTCTTGACGTTTTTGTGGTTCTTGGGTAGTAATTATCACTCTGGTGCACTTAGAGGCCTTCGTCCGAATCGGCTGGAAATCTGTATAAGGTTTAGGAGGCCTTGTTGTGGATTTTTCGGGTACGAAATTCTGTTTTTTCGGACTCTGGTTCGATGGTTTTCGAGTACTCGGAGAAGGGCTTTGCTGTTGTTGTTGTTGTTGTTGATCCTGCAATTTCTTTCCAATGTTGGTGTTCCAGTAATTCTTGATTTCATTGTCTGTTCGCCCTGGAAGCCTCCCAGCAATTAAAGACCACCTGCGCAACCCAAAATATACATAGAGATTCAGATAGAGAGCAAATACGAACCCACGATCTCTCTGATTATAAAACTAGCTCTAGTACGATAATAATTCAGTACCAAATTAACGAATGGAAACGAAAATTTAACCTGTTTCCGAGGAGTTTGTGCATTCTGATGATGAGTTCTTCTTCATCACGACTAATGTTTCCTCTCTTAATATCAGGTCTCAGATAATTTAGCCACCTTAGTCTGCAACTTTTTCCACATCTTTTAAGACCTGCAAAAATAAAAATAAAAAAATACGTATGATAATTATATTATATAAATCATGAACACTAAAAGCAAATAATTTATTTATTTATTATTATTATTATTATTATTATAACTCACCTGCTCTTTTTGGTAGATTTCTCCATTTTCCCTCACCATGGATTTTAATGTAGTCTGTCAATATTTTGTCTTCTGTAGCTGTCCATGCTCCTCTGTTCAAGCCTTCTTTTGCACAACAAGGACTTCTACCCATTTACGCTTCTTTTCGGAGATCGAGAGAATCAAATCAGCAGAGGAACTCGTTTCGCTCGAGAAACTAGAACTCTCTCTCTCTCTCTCTCTGGGTGTGTTTCAGTGATATTGAGTTCCCAAGAGTGTGGGTTGGTTGGGTGAGGGAGTGATAGCAGGGGGAGACAAGTCTGCAGTGGTCTCATATGACATGTATCAGACATATATATACTGTAATTAAGCTACAAGTTGATAGTCCACATGCATGTAATTATTCAAAAACTCTAATGATTTAAATTTTTTTTTTTTTTTAAAAATAATTTTCTTTTAAGCAGCAACAAATGACTGAGAAAGGGTTTTCTTTTCAAAAAAATAAAATAAAAATGTCTGAGAAAGGGTTTTGGTTGCATGTGCCAGAGGGGACCATCCTTTTGCCTAGCAATTTCTAGTACCTTTGTCAAGAAAACATCCTTCAACTATAACATATATTTTTTCTTTAAAGTGGGACATTGATGGAATTAGAAATCTATCGGGACCTATCGAAACCAACCACCACAAGTACCGTTCGAAAATAGAAAATACACTAACCACTTCAACTACGATTGGATATGCAAGTATAATATTAATTATTTAATTTATAATTAATATTACTTTGGGTCCAGACGTTAGGATTTCAATATTCATTTGAATCTAGTTTTATCAACCGTCAAATGTATCCGATAGACCGAGATTTATTTACTTTTATCAAGTTCGTAAAATTCTCATCTCCATAGAATAGTTTACTAACAAGTAAAAACCTATATTTTATATTTCAACGGTCGAGTTCCGATATTTTAGATGGAAAAAAATAGTCAGACGTCTGCAATAGATGGAGAACGACGAATATGCCTTGAATAATTATTTGTGCAGTAACAGTGATATATAGCTAGCTCCTTGAATACCTTTCACCTAAATATATATATATATATATATATATATATATATATATATATTATATAAAAATCAACCTCATAAATTCATTCACACCTGCCCTTCCTTTTCTACTACATGGCTGCTGCCTCTCAAGCTAACTTTCTTCCATGAGCTTGAAAGTTGGTTGATGAAAATGGAAGCACTCCAAATTTTCTTTATTTTACAGCAATGGAACTTTCCAAGATTTGGTGAAAATTATTATAACTGTTACTGACTTTGATTTTTCTAGCAAAAATAATTCCTGATTGAAGCTACAAGCTACCATATAATGCATGTTGCCTGGGACCCTCCCAATTATCTAAGTCACCAAAAATTATGTATATGTCACTTCATGAATCATAACAATAGAGTGTATATATATATATATATATATATATATATATATATATATAGTGTTTATTAATTTCTTTTATTTGCAAGTGCATGGTTGTGTCAAGTTCTCTTTTGTTGCAACTTGTTATTCCAAAAGCAAAATTGAACTGTTAATAATGAATGTATGATTTGATGGTTTTTCATATAAGTTAATTAAAAGGATAAGAGTCTCGCCATATATGTGCTAGCTATTAAGTATACGTGAATAGTTTTTTTCCCTCATTATGAAAGTAGATATTTAGATATAATGTTTAGTATTTATCTCGACAGGTCTCAATAGATTTATTATTAATATTAAAAGAAAAAATTGTACAAACTTCCACTGAGTTTAGGTAATATTACACGTAAAAGTAACTTTTACTATAATTGCATAAACATCTCCTAGAATTCGTTGGCTAACAGGTAAACTAATTGTTGACTAACTGATTCAAGGGTGTGGTTATTGAATTATTTTTCGGTTTGGTCATACTACCCTTCAAATGACCATTTTTCGGTTTAGGATCAGTCAAACTGTTATTCGAATATTTATTTAATAACTTTTACCGAAATATAAAATATTAATTAAATAATTATATAAATGACAGTTTAATTATTTTTCGGATTAGAGTTAGTCAAACGTCAAATTTAACTGTGGTCAACAAATTTTAAAGGATAGTTATATAATTATAGTAAAAATTATAGCTGAGTACAATATTACCTAAACCGGGAAAAGTTTGTGCAATTTTTCCATATTATAATTGTACCCTTAAAAAAAAAAAGGAGAATAAGATAAAATAAAAATTGGAGGTGAAATAATTTCAGAGATATATGTTGAATTTTGCCTAATTACATATAGATCCGTCTAGTTCAGATAATGTCGGAAATAGTCCGATCAAAGAGCGAAGTTTTTTAATAAATTTTATACAACGTTAATAGAGATAGATCCTTAATAATTTTAACGGTGGTTTGTGATAATTTTTTGAATTTTGAAGATGAAATTTAACAATTTAAACAAAAGGAATCTACCTACCTGTATTTTGATAGTATTGTGTGTGTTCAAGCTTGATGTTTCCCAAAGAAAAACTACAGTTGGCTTTTGTAACAAAAATGATGTGAATCTTCGTACCATCATCAAACACTCCCTTCTATCTCATGTGACTGCTTTTCTAGAAAAAGTGCTTTTATATAATCAGAATTGCAATAATTCCAACAAGCTAGGCACCTGCTTCTTCTATAGAATGCATGTGATCATTATAAACACAAAACATGCGCATGCATGTGTGTGTGTGTGTATATATATATATATATGTTGACTGATTGATAGCATACATATATACATGCATGCATGCATGTTTTGTTGCTTTGCTTAATTCATCCGACATCATCGATGAGTTAATAATAGATAGCAGCTCTATTTGAAAGTAGCAAGATAGCTACCACGTTTTGCATGATCATAACATATATATCTTATGTGGTTGAATGTAGGGACCAAATCTAATAAAGAGATTGTCCCTAAATCTGTGCATTTAACTTTTTAACAATTTTGTTGTGAATCTATGAACATTTAAGGCATGATAATGATAGTGTTGCATGGCATTGCACGGCATTGCACCCCTCTTATAGTGAAAGTGGTTGGTTTTACAATCAATTTTACGGTATTTGTAGACATTAACATAATGCAATTAATAATCGGGAAAGATGTGGGTGATTTACTGATAAAGAGTGAACGTAAAATTAATTATAAACGTATCCGTATGTTTATATATATAATTTAAGTCTATGTATATACGTAGTTATACATATTTAAGGTTTGTATGTCAATCATCTTTTATTGAACATGTCCTTGTAATTGACCGTACGTACCAATCAATTTTTTTTTTCATATAAATAAAAAATTGATCAGATCTGAGAGAGTAAAAATAAATTCCTAGCTAGGGGTCTAATTAATTTGCTAGAAAAGACCAAAGTTTTTTTTTTCTTTTCCTCCCATGAAACGTTTCCTTATATTTATGACAATCCAATTTAATTAGGGTTTTTTAATTTGCATTGCCCTTTATTTCTACTTGAAAACCATTTTTGATGTAAGAAAAAATGTAGACCAAACAAAGAAGATGAGTAGCGAAAGGTCACCAACTATTGCTCTACATAGCTGGCGGGTCCATATATTTATATTTGATGTATATCAACCTGCCATAAATATACAATATTATCATACAATATTGAGAACAAAATTTGCCTAAAAAAAACAAATTCAATGGACCCCTTTTCGGTGGCAAATTATTGATTTATGAAGATATAAGAGACAATGACAATTGGATCTGTCGACATAATTTGTTAAGTCAATTCAATTATATTTCAATAATTAATATGTCTATGTTAACTAGTTAATTTAGCTGGCATGGTATATATCAGTCGATTGTCAACACCTTTTTATTTTACTATAATTAGGGTAAAATAATAATACTATCAATATATAATTTTTGGGGCAGGGTTTTGGGTTTAGGGAAACCATCCCACACCCCCACCTATTTCTCTCATAAATGGAGTACTTTCAATCTCTTAATGGAGGTTAGACCCGCGGTTTAGGGGCTCCGCGATAATTTTTAACAACCCTAGCGTGGATAGACCGATCTTCCGTATTGTTAGTTTAATTATATATTTGGATAGTAATTATAATGCTTAACTTTACAAGCAGTTATAAACCCTTCACTTGATTTCATAATTTTACATATGAAAATTATGTATCTAACGTGATTGTATGTATATACAAAGAAAAAATGTGAGTGTTGAAAAAAAAGTGAGTGTTGACTGGTGTGTAAAGACAACCCATGATATAAATGTGTAAAGACAACCTATACAAATTCGAAATTTACGTACCCTAATTATAATAAAGTTGAGGTCAGAGGGTTTTTCATATAATAATAGTTGATCACAATGATGGATAATTATGTAATTATACGGGAAAGGAATAAGTTAATACGTATCTTTCACCGATAAAAAAAATACAGAAGCGAAATTAATAATTGAACGGCGTAGGTTGGAAGATGATAATCCGATCGGAATCCCCTATAATCACAAATGCACAATGCAAGAGCCTTACTCTTATTACTGTAAAAATAGAAAAATATATTTTTTTCTTGCCTGGCATCTCTTATGTAACACCCACTTTTTAGGTGATTATCGGACATATACAAAACGAAAAAGTGTAACCTTATGTTCAGTTATCTCATTTTACAAAATTTAAATACTTTTTCATCTTAATTTAACCTAATGTTAACTTAAAGTTATATTCCTCTCCTTTAAATATCAAATTAATTATAATTATTCTATAAAAAAAAAACCAACAATAGTAGTAGTAATAATAATAATATAAAGAAATTGTTCATCCTTGGTAAAATTTGTGGTACATTGAAGGAATCTAAACTTCACTTCCATGATTGTAAACCTATCATTGATTAGATGTCTGTTTTTCTCACTCATAACCCATTATTTTTCTTTGTTTTCATATTAGAAAAATTCAACAAAATGACTTATAGTGAGATTCATATAACTTATTTTTCTTCTTGTTGTAAACCCTTTATTGATAGATAGATAGATTGATTGATTAATTGAAGCATGTGAAATTAATTTACCTAGTTTGTAGTCTCTTAAGTCATTATCAATTATTCCTAATTATTCGTTTGACAAACAAAAAAGTTGTCGTGAGATCACACCTTTACACACTTCAATTATTTTTTGAAAAGTTTCTTTTTAAGTCCATGCAAAATCTTGACAAATCAAATCGAGACTTATTTGTTTATTTTACATTATTAGATTTGTTTTTGGGATTTTAGATCCATTTTATGTCTTGAATATTTCTAAATTTATTTATCTATCTCCATCTTATTTTTAGTTTTTAGATCTACTATCTCTCTTCTAGTTTTTTTTTTTTTAGAATCGAAAGTAGTTTATCTTAAAAAATCTCTCCTCACGGAGGAGAATTTGGATGGAGCATCTTCTTTTCATATCCCTTTGACGGGTAAGGGGGACTTTAGCTCTCTCAGAATTTTATTTAAACAAATGTATGTAAAAAGTAATAATATTTAATTTAAATATAAAAAAATTAAGTTATATATAGTAATAGATAATGAACGTTGGACCTGACTCTCTCAGTTTTCATCTTCTCATTCCGTTCCTAGACTACAACAGCTTCCCAATTAAAATGAGATTCATTTTCAGTGCTATAAAAATTTTGATTATTAAATTGATAACAATTAAAAAAATCATTTTTTTTTTTAAAAAAAAAACCTTGTAGTTTATGTACAGTTAGGAAGCTGTTGTAATCAAATGATTAATCCAAAAATTTGCATAAAATATATAACAATTTTGAATTAATTAATTAATTAATTAGTCATCCACGCTTTATTATTATAATTTTGTACGTTTAAAATCAATAAGAATATTTTGTTTAGTTTGACACGGAAAGAATTGATTTTTATTTTATATATATATATATATATATATATATATATTTATAAAATATATAAATTAATATATATATTATTTTCAAATCTTTAATTTTATCGGTGTCAAATTTAAGAAAAAAAAATCTTAAATGTTATTGTTTTTAATTAAATTTTATAGTTTACACTTATATACTTTGTATTAATTAAATAATTGATTTTTGTACTTTGTATTAATTAAATAATTGCTAATTATTTAATTTTGTAGTTTAATTATATTATTTAAAGGCTGACTTCAAATCTTCAACTTTCGTCACGCTTTTAAACTTATTGATTAATTAGATGATTTAAAAGTATTTTTAAAAATAATATTTACGATAATTTTTTCTAATAATAAAATTATATTAAAATTATGGAGGAGTAACAAAATTAAAATTTTTTGTGTTCCTATCCCATGTACAAATATTTAAATATAATTAATATGTATGATTTATAAATGAGATATGTCAAAAAATATCATTATATATTAAAGTGAAGGTGAAAACACATGAAAACTATATTAGAAGAAGTAGAAAATTAATGGTACGTATTTTTAGTTATAAGTTTAAATTTTTAAATACGATAACTTTTTATTTATAACATAAGTTAAAGGATCGATTTGTTTTGAACTGTTTAAATATTAAAATTTTAAAATTGAGTCGTTTTAAAATTTATAAATTTATATATGTATTTAAATAAAATTTTGAAATTAGTTTATAAAATTAATCAATCAAAATATCCCTTTAAATTTGTTACAAGTCTTTTTTTTTTATACCAAATTTTTTTCAATTAAAATTTGTTGAATGTGAAGACTAGCAGTTGCAGCTGTATGTATCTGAATTATTTATTAAATTAATTGAAAATACCCACTGACATCAAAAAAAAATAATACTAATTATTGTTTATGTTTTAAACGGACCATTTGCAATATATATCAGTTTCGTTTTAATGTGCAATGATATAATAAAATCGGTGCAAGGCGTATTAACCGTCGGATTCATTTACGTAACGTAATCAATAACTATTTACACTAATTTTATTATTTCAATACATACTAAGAAGAAAAATACTCGTGTATATGTATATATATATATATATGTGTTGGTTTATTTTTCTTAATTATTATTAAAACAATGGCAAATTGGATAAATATTTCCTGACATTATCACGTCTAATTACACATAGAAAAAAGTTTTTGTTCAAAATTATACAAATATCTCTTGTTTAGTGCACTGACAATTGAGTTTACCATCCAGAAAAAAAAAAACATATATTAAAATAATAATTTTTTTAACTGTATAATTATAAGATTAATAAGAAGTCTGACGGACCTACTAAAACGAATCACTAAATGCGTGGTCAATAGCACGAGAGTAAAGATATCTAATGGAAAATATCTATGGAAGGCAGGTGTGCTAATTAGTAGATATGTAAAATAATAAAAATTTAAAAAAATAAGAAAAATATATAAAATGTTTACATGTGTTACACCTTTTACCCCAACATATATATTTTCTTCTCTTGTTTAATTATTTTTCTGTGAACAACCCATGTGAATGATAAATAAAAGCCTGCTTCATGGAGTCCACTTGTGTACAGTACGAGTTGAACAGATAAGTTTTTGGTCTTTCTTCTATTTATTACAATAATGTCGTTATAGTTATGCTACAGTACCATATGTAAACTGTAAACACATCTATTTATACATCAAACGGTTAGTGTATCTCTATTTCATTTTAGTAATGAGAGTTCAAGTCCATTTATCAGTATGTGTATGTAGTTTTTTCTTTTTATTATTTGAGTAGATATTTCCCGTTATGGGTGTAAATATCCGGTCCACGCATTTAATAATTAATTTCGATAGATTTCTACATACTTATTATTAATCTTGTAATTGTACCCTTTAAAAAAAAATAAAAATACTATTGTAATTTCTTTTGAAACTTTCTCATAAAGTTTACGTAAAAGGTGATACTACATTTCTGATAGTCGTAAGATTAATTGTATGAAGTTAAATGTTAAATTTTTAAATATACGTACCAAAATCAAAATCCATATAAGTTTTGTATCTTCCTTATAGTAAAGTTGGAATATACGATTTACCAAGTGTAATCTAATGTGGTCCCTTCGATCGTTAAATGTCACATACTCAGAATTCGGACCACATGCCCCATTAACATTGTCCATAACCTGCCCCGTCTGATATGTCACATCTGTATCGTACTGTATAAATATTTAAGATGTGAAAATCTCCATTTACATTGGGCGCATTCATGAATGGTCACCAAATAAGTCACGTGTAGTGAGAAATTCTAAGCCACAAAGCAGCTAGAGTCTAACAGGTTTTACATGTGATGAAATTCGAAGAGTCTACTAGAAGACTAGGAGTTGATTCGATGACTTTGTTGGTATTACTGGTTGTTGTAACAGTATTTATAGTTATGTTAGATTTGTAAATTATATAAAGTGTTATTTTTCTATATACGTTCCTTTAGATTAAACATTACAAGAACGTGTATATGGTTCGGATTGATTATGACTTTGTTGGTATTGCTGCGGTTGTTTTAACAATAAATTTTATAGTTAAGCTAGAGTTATATATGAATTGTAATGTTATTTTCTACGTTCGTTAAAATTAAGCAATATAATAACGATCTGAATATCTATTTTTAGACCGAATCCATTTTATTACTTGAACGCATGATTCATCTTGGCACTCTAAAGATAAAATTAGGGTTTTCCTGCAAATTAAAGAAAAGATTTTTCTACTTTTAATTGGTGGATGATTTAGTAAAAAATCTTTGGACATCTAATTTTTTTACTTCTATATTTCCAATCATCACAAACCGCAAGAAACATTTACTGTATAAATGTTCAAACACACACACACACACACTGTAAAATAATGAAAATGTATGAAAATATAATGAAAGAAATGTGTAAAATGATGAAAGTGAGAGAAAATGTAATGGAGGAAAAATGTACATCTGTTTCATTAATCTTATGAGGTATATATACATGAAGATATAACACATAAAGTCTATCACCCACCTAATATTCACCTAACACTCACCTAACATTACATAAAGTCAAGAGTACACCTAACACTCACCTAACATTACATAAAGTCAAGAGTACAACAAACACTCACCTAACATTATATAAAGTCAAGAGTACACCTAACACTCACCTAACATTACATAAAGTCAAGAATACATTTAAGATTTACTAATACTCCCCCTCAAGTTGGAGAGTGAATATCATGAAGTCCTAACTTGTTACGTAAATTCACAAACTGATCCTTTCCTAAAGCCTTCGTAAATACATCAACCAATTGCAAGTGTGAAGAAACAAAAGAAGGATTGATTATTCCGGCTTGTACTTTTTCTCGTACTATATGACAGTCTATCTCAATGTGCTTTGAACGCTCATGAAAGACAGGATTCGCAGCAATGTGTAAAGCTGCCTGATTGTCACAAAATAATGGTGCAGGAGTTGTTTGAGGACCCTTTAGGTCATGTAGTATGTAACGCAACCAAGTTAACTCCAAACATGTGTTAGCCATTGCTCGATATTCAGCCTCAGCTGATGATCTAGAGACATTGGCTTGCTTCTTAGATTTCCATGATATGAGAGAACTTCCAAGGAAAATACAGTAGCCTGTAACTGATCTTCTTGTGGCACGACAACCTCCCCAATCTGAATCACAAAAAGCTTTCAAAGTTAAACTGTTTATGGAGGGAAGTAATAATCCCTGACCAGGTGTACCTTTGATGTATTTGAGGATTCGAATGGCAGCGTCCCAATGAGGTATTCTAGGTTCTTGCATGAACTGGCTCAATGTGCGAACTGGATAAACTATATCGGGTCTTGTCACTGTAAGATATATCAATCTGCCAACTAGTCTTCTGTACTTTGTTGGATCATTTAGCAATGCTCCATCAATGGGAGTAAGTTTCAAATTCTGCTCCATTGGAAAATTGTTGGGACATGCGCCTAAGAGTCCAGAATCTTGTAAAATGTCCAACGCATACTTTCTTTGTGACATAAAAATGCCTTTTCTGGAGCGAGAAAATTCAATACCGAGAAAGTACTTCAAGTTTCCAAGATCTTTGATACGGAAGCGTTTAAGAATGAATCTTTTGAGACGTTCCATTTCATGTAGATCATTTCCTGTGAGAAGTATGTCATCGACATATATAAGAATTGCTGTAAAAGAAGTACCTTGAGTTTTGGTGAAAAGGGAATAATCAGCCTTTGATTGTTGATAGCCGGCCTTTCTGATAGTATCTGAAAATGTGGAAAACCAATTTCTTGATGCTTGTTTAAGTCCATAAAGAGACCTGTTGAGCCGACATACAGTGTGCTCCCCCTGTCGGCGAAGACCAGGTGGAGGTTCCATGTAGACAACTTCATGAAGGTCGCCATGGAGGAAAGCATTTTGAACGTCCAATTGGTGGATGTGCCAATGGCGAGCAGCAGCGACAGTAAAAAGACAACGAAGTGTTGTAAGCTTTGCTGTTGGAGAAAATGTTTCTTGATAGTTAATGCCCTCAACTTGATTGTATCCTTTAGCAACAAGACGAGCTTTGTAGCGTTCAATGGTGCCATCAGATTTGTATTTGATTTTGTAGACCCATTTGCAACCAATTGGTTTGTGGCCAATGGGCAAAGGGACTAAACTCCATGTGTTGTTGAGCTGCAATGCTTCTAATTCTGTATTCATAGCTTGTCGCCAATGTGGATTAAAGACAGCTTGAGCATAATTTTTAGGCTCAGTGTGATCTGTGATGTTAACTAGAAAAGTAGAATGGGAAGGTGAAAAACGTGAGTATGAAAGAAAATTAGAGAGTGGATATCGAGTACCTGGTATAGGACTTGCTGCAGAGGTAGATTGATGTGCCTGAGATGACATTAGGAAGTCTCTATGCCATGCCGGAGGTCGCTTAGGCCGTGTTGACTGTCTCGGAGGTGGAATGGTAGTAGCTTCAGAAGGAATATTTGATGGGTCTAAAAGTGGTGGTAAGGTTTCGGCATCTGGTGTGTTTGTGGAAGGTTGATCAATGCTGGAGGGAACAACAGGTGTGGGTGAGATGGGTTCATGTGTATTAGATATTGTTTGCTCGGATTGGTGAGGATTGGTGTTAGAAGAGCATGGTGGTATGATAGACTGCATTTCTGTGGTCTCAGATATGAAATTAGGCACCACAAAATCAGAAGTGGATGGGGTTGAGATAGATGAAAAAGGAAAAATGGATTCATGAAATTTGACATCACGACTGACAAAAAATTTCTTGGTTTCCATGTCATATAATTTGTATCCCTTTTGCCCAGTCGGATATCCAACAAAGATGCAACACTTGGCACGAGGTTCAAATTTTTGAATGGGATGTACAATAGTTGCATAGCATAGACAACCAAAAACCTTTAAGTGATCAAGTGATGGCGGGCGACTATATAGCATTTCAAAAGGTGTTTTATTTGAGAGCAATGGTGATGGCAACCGGTTAATGAGATAAACTGCAGTTAAAACACATTCCCCCCAAAAATGTAAAGGTAAATGGGATTGAAAAAGTAGTGCTCGTGCCACAGTGAGAATATGACAATGTTTCCTTTCAACGACTCCATTTTGCTGTGGGGTGTAAACACAAGTGCGTTGATATTCAATGCCATGAAGTCTAAAAAAGTTTTTCATAGATAAAAATTCAGAACCATTGTCTACTCTAACTGCTTTGACATATGCATGAAATTGAGTGTAAACAAAATCAATAAAAGATTTCAAAATGTTTTGAGTTTCAGACTTGTGCTGCATAAGGAATATCCATGTGCATCTTGTAAAGTCATCTACAATGGTAAGAAAAAATCGTGCCCCTGAGTGTGTATGAACTTTGTGAGGACCCCAGATATCACAATGCAATAAATCAAATGGAGCATGAGTTGATATGGAGCTTAATGGAAATGGAAGTCTTGTTTGTTTTGCCATGGGACAAACAGTGCAATTATTATCATAAGAAATATTGTTTGAAGATAATAAGGAAGAAGCTAATTTAAGACGAGATGGTGATGGATGTCCAAGACGCATATGCCATAGATTGGAAGGCTGTGAAATTTGATGACAGGTTGACATCCTTTGTAAGGGAGGCATGTAATAGAGACCACCATGTTGTTTACCCGAGCCAATCATCTTCCCCGTAGCCAAGTCCTGTAGAACACAAAAGGTGGGAAAAAAAATGGCACAACAGTTTAGGGCAGAGGTAAGTTTGCTTACAGAAATTAGATTTAAGCGAAAACTAGGAACACATAAAACATCATCTAAAGTGATGTTGGAATTAAAAGATACAGTGCCAGTTGAAGTGATTGATGCTGTAGATCCTGTTGGTAAATTAACAATAGGTATGGATGATGATTGTGTTTTGGTGAGAAGTGTGGAATCAGAAGTGATATGATCGGTGGCTCCACTATCTAAAATCCATGGCTTTGTAAATACAGAATTAATTGAAGCATTGGAAAATGGATACAGACCTGTCACATTTGCATAAGTGTATTTATTACCAGCACCATGGTTTGAACTCATCATTGATGAAGACAAGAAAGCTGTTGAAGTTGCTCGATGAAAATTCTGTGCAAGACGTTGTCCGGATCAGAAACTTAGCTCTGATACCATGTAAAATAATGAAAATGTATGAAAATATAATGAAAGAAATGTGTAAAATGATGAAAGTGAGAGAAAATGTAATGGAGGAAAAATGTACATCTGTTTCATTAATCTTATGAGGTATATATACATGAAGATATAACACATAAAGTCTATCACCCACCTAATATTCACTTAACACTCACCTAACATTACATAAAGTCAAGAGTACACCTAACACTCACCTAACATTACATAAAGTCAAGAGTACAACAAACACTCACCTAACATTATATAAAGTCAAGAGTACACCTAACACTCACCTAACATTACATAAAGTCAAGAATACATTTAAGATTTACTAATACACACACACACTCACCTAACATTACATAAAGTCAAGAATACATTTAAGATTTACACACACACACACACACACACACACCTAACATTACATAAAGTCAAGAATACATTTAAGATTTACACACACACACACACACACACACACACACACACACACACACACACACACACACACACACACACACACACACACACACACACACACACACACACACACACACACACACACACACACACACACACACACACACACACACACACACACACACACACACACACACACACACACACACACACACACACACACACACACACACACACACACACACACACCACACACACACACACACACACACACACACACACACACACACACACACACACACAAAAGAGAGAATTTTTACACACACACATATAAAAGAGAGAATTTTTTTGATTCATTAATTTGTTTGGAATTTGTCAACAATCATCATTATAGAATAATAATAATAATAATAATCCGTCTAAATCTACCTATCTTTTAGTTGCGAAACATCCCCTCTCTCTCTCTATATCATGGAAATTAAATTTTAATATTGAACAAAGATCAAGAATCCCAATTATTATAATTTAAGTAGTTAGTTCATCTCACTCCTATCTTAGTGGTGAGAGTTCCACTCTCATCATGCATATTTACCAGTACGTGTGGGTAATTTTCTCCCTTATGAACTAGATGTCGCGTTTAGTAATTTCTCGACAGGTCCTGATAGTTATTAATCTTATAATTGTACCCCCTTAAAAAAAAAAGATGACCTCGATTATTATTAACAATTCATAATGAGCAATTTATTTGGCTAATTTAAGTAATTAAATTAATAATTGATAGTACTAGTGTTCCTTTTTTTTTTTTTTTTTTTGTTTAAGTTTGTTTGCTTATTTGAGCTGGATTTGGAAATTGTGTGGCTAATAATAGAGGTTGTCGTTGTTTGTTAAAAGTTTTTTGTCAAGGAAAACCTAATTAATTCATAAAAATGACAAATCAAAGTTTGATTAGTCAATTAAACCTTTGACTTAGTGATGATTAAAAATGACAATTTGAATTGGAGACTGCGTGAGACACGGGCCTCGACTTCATTTTGTAGATTTCTGTATTTTATATATATATATATTTCTTTTTCTTATTCGTTTTATTGTTTTCGGTTTCTTCTGATTTTATTTTCAATATCTACACAATACATATTACTAACTGGAAGTTCTTGTAGTAATTTTAGAAGAGAGTTTTTATAATTTTGTAGGGATTTATTTTTGTAGTATTTTAAGGTTTTTTTTTTTTTGGTAAATTTTCAATGAATAATATGGTCGGTGGTTTTCTAGTATTTATATATATATATATATAAAAACATATAATAGTTTCATAGTAAATGAAATAATAAGAACTGAATTGTTGTGTTATACTATACTTGTTATATGTACGCAATTTGCATGAGTACGTACATGTTATGTTTTTATTTTCTATATTTGGTTTGCATCTGAATATCTTGCAAGTACGGGCGGACCCTGGCCCTCTTATATAATTTTCGGCCTCTAGTGCCACCCCTTGCTTGGTCAAGTAAATATCTTAGTATACTTTTCTCATTATCAATTGGCGGGTTCCTTGCCTTACATGTGACAAACCATTGTGAATATGTATGTATCTTTAAATTTGCAGTGTTAAATTGGGAGAAACATTGATGGCCATCAATCATGATACAGACTTAGGTCTGTACATTCATGAAAGTTCAACCAGAAGTAAACACAAATAAAATGGACCAGTCTAACATGTATGGTTGCTATCTAGCTGGATTACATTGTGGTGGTCCAAAAACATTAACGTATTATATTCCCACATGCAGCCCTGAAATATTAGGTCTACCAATCAGTATATATACCGGACTATTCAGATATTCATAGGTGACAAAATATGTCTTTTATCTTAATTTTACCACAGGTTAACATTTGAGTGACATGGTGTATATACTGATTAGTATATCGGGTGCACCCACGGTTTTCTCGTGAAATACAAGCCACAACATCAAGCCAAATAGACAACTCTCAAATCGATTGATTGTATTGTATCTTGTTCGAAAATTATTGTTGAGTTCAAATGAACAAGGGTTTTTTTATCTTTTCGACAAGTTTAATGAACTGCTATCAGATTTTATCAATATATAATCCTAAATCCTGAAGAAAAGTTTTACAGGCACGCATGAATCCTGAAGAAATGCATGCACGTAGGAGTACTCATTTGAGAGATCGAGCTTACGATTTCGGAGCAAAGCTAAGTAAACAACAATGGTGATATGAAAATACAAAGATTCCTATAATAACAATGTTCATTCAGCCTCGTAAAATTTATGTTTGAGTCGTTACTACTATAAATATGTATTTATAAATTTATTATAAAATCCTTTTTTGTAATTTTAGTATTCTCTCCCGACAAATCGTAACTGCATTTGCAAGCGCAAATTTAAAATATCAAGAATTTTAACGACATTTTCAATATTTTTACTAATATTTCTGTGCATCTGAATTCTTCTTTGTTCTCTCTCTCTCTCTCTCTTTTCGATTTCTGCTAATATTTTCCATTCAACAAATTCTTGATGTTTGGAAATTGGAAAAAAATGCCCAAAATTTAAGAATTTGAGGACTTTCTGCAATAAAATTTGGAAAAGTTGATTGGTCCCTTCCAATTTTTATGCTATATTAGTGGTTGCTTTGTCCGTTAATCATATTGGACTAGAAAAAAATTAATATTGCATAAATTATTGGAGAAATTACGCTGAACCTACCTGAGGTTTACAATTCTACAGTTAGAAACAACTTTATCAAAAATTGACAGCGAACCCCCTCCAGTTAAGTTTGACTGTTAAAAATTGACAGTTGACCAGCTTAAACAGTGAAAAGACGAAAATACCCCTAGAAAAAGACAAGGTCAGGGGTATTTTTGTCTTTTTAGATTTTTTAAATTTAATTTTATTAAATAATAATTAAGAAAAATTAAGAAAAAATCTCATCCCTCCTTCTTTAAAATAATGGACGGTTAAGATTTATTTAAAAAATTAAAATAATAATAATAAAATTAATTAAAAATAAAAAATTAATTATAATTATATAAATTTTTTTCAGATTGAATCTCAATCGTCCATCAAGATTAGTGGACGGTGGAGATCCAATCTAAAAAATAGATCTTAAAAAAAAAAAAAAAAAAATTTGAAAACGAAGAACCCAGAAACCCATGTCTCTGGGTTCTTCGTTTTCAACGAAGAAGAAGAACCCAATCTGGGTTCTTCGCCGAAGAACCCATCTGGGTTCTTCACCGAAGAACTCATCTGGGTTCTTCGGCGAACCACAGAACCCAGATTGGAGGGAATTAGAAAAAAAAAAAAAATTTTAAGAACCCAGTTTCTGGGTTTCTTCGAAGAACCCAGAAACTGGGTTCTTCAATTGAAGAACCCAGTTTCTGGGTTCTTCGCTGGGTTCTTCGAACGAACCCAGAAGGGTTCGAATTAGAAAAAAAAAAAAGAAATTGAAGAACCCAGTTTCTGGGTTCTTCGAAGAACTCAGAAGGGTTCGATTCGAATCAGTAAAACACTGCCCACGAACTCACGCACCCAGAAAACAAAACAAAACCAGACAAAAAAACAGCTCTACAAAAGATTTGATTTCGCCCCAATCAGAAAAGATAGATTGCTTGCTTGCTTGCTAGATCGAAACGAAGCCAAAAGATAGATAGAGAAATGGAAGGATGGATTTATATGAAGGTGGTGTGAATAGAAGGTGAAAAAATTAAAAAAAAATTTTTTGAAGAACCCAGAAATGGGTTCTTCGAAGAACCTAGATCTTCGTTTTCAAAATTTTTTTTTTTTTTTTTTTTTTAGATTTATTTTTTAGATTGGATCTCCACCGTCCACTAATCTTGATGGACGATTGAGATTCAATCTGAAAAATAAATTTATATAATTATAATTAATTTTTTATTTTTAATTAATTTAATTATTATTATTATTTTAATTTTTTAAATAAATCTTAACCGCCCGTTATTTTAAAGATGGAGGGATGAGATTTTTTCTTAATTTTTTAATTATTATTTAATAAAATTAAATTTAAAAAATATAAAAAGACAAAAATACCCCTGACCTTGTCTTTTTCTAGGGGTATTTTCGTCTTTTCACTGTTCAAGCTGGTCAACTGTCAATTTTTAACGGTCAAACTTAACTGGAGGGGGGTTCGCTGTCAATTTTTGATAAAGTTGTTTCTAGCTGTAGAATTATAAACCTCAGGTAGGTTCAGCGTAATTTCTCCTAAATTATTTTCTTGGTTGAAGTCAGATTGCGGTGATTAAATGGGCACTACACAATAATTATGTTTTCAAGACTATTTTTATTGACCAACTTGATAAAAACCCATTATCTGAATTTCTTTGGTATTGCTTTCAAATTTATTGGGTGTGGCACTATAGTGATAGTGTTGAAAACGTTTTGCACGAAATTTTTTATTTTCACGCCAAATATGTACATATAAAATACTGAATCTATATGAAGTTAGTTAAATTATATTCAGAATTAAAATTTACAGAGATTTACACCGAACTTCTCTATCGTTAAGTTTGCCACTTAATAAATAGGGTTGACCATTAAAAAAAAGATGAGAAAAGTAGGAAAAGAAGCGAGAGATCTACCATGAATCGCGAATTAGGGGAGGTTCAAGCCTATTTTTTAATGGTCAAACTTATCGATAAATAAGTTCAGTGTGAGCTTCTACAAACTTTAATTCTGAGTGCAATTCAATAAATTTCAAGTAGGTTCAGTATTAATTTAATTTAAGTAGAGTTAGTATTACAATTCATATTTCGTTCTTTCTTCAATTTATTTGTGTGTTTATATGAATCATACGAGATTTCTACAAATGGTATCGAGTCCAATTATAAGGATAAGATCAACTAGAGTGAGATCAGATAGCCAAATTAGATCCAGAAGCGAATAGCTAGAAGCAGCCGCTTTTTACCAGAGTCACATGCCACTCGTGCCACCAATTGCCATCACGAGTGGAGTTGCATTGCCTACTTTAGCCAATGCAAAGTTTTCTAATATGCAAGTTTGTCTAAAGGACAAAGAGCTACCTTAACCTATGAAAAGACACTTAATACAATGTATATCTCACAAACTTATAAGTTTGGCAGAATCTTGGTTTAGATGGATAATATTGAGTAGAATTAAACCAAGCCTTGTTTCAGTTAGGATTAGACTTATCTTAATAATTACGTTTATCATTTTAGAATTCTATTATTATTATTAGGATTAGACTTGTTTTCACTATTAATAAATAGTTTGATGTCACTTTTACCTATTATTAGTCCCTTTAGTTTCTTGTTAATGGTGTAAAATCCGCACGTCATATTCCTTCTCTGACGTGTTGTTTGTCTGCATCTCCTTCTACAACAATTATATTATTCTTAAATTTATTGGTTCGCATTTGGTCACATGCAAGGGTAATTTAGTACTTTCATTTTGGGTGCAGTGAACGCAAATTATAGAATGTTTGTGTAATTAAGAGATTAGTCTACGAAGAGTACAATATCAACAAAATATGGGGAAAAATTTTGTGCAATTTTTTCTTAAAAATAAAATAAAATAAAATAATATTTAATTTTGTAAATCTTTTTTCACATAATTTTCCTTTAATTTTTTTTATTTATTTTAAGTTCTAAAGATTATTGTGTTTTATTTATTATTATTCTTTTGTTGATTTATAAACATAGATGATTTTTGATATTTTCCTTTCTAAATTTTGTCATTAATATCTCTACGAATTTGTTATAAGTTTATTTTATAACCTCATTTTCTTGTCAAAAACCCTCTTTTAAAAAAAATTCATTAAAAACCCTTTATACAAAGGAACAAAAAATTGTCAATCCAAAAAATACAATTTGACATTTTCATCGATCCATAACGTGTACGTACATACGTACATACACACTAATCAATCGTAAGGGGGAAAAAAAAAAAGACGACCCGATTTCAAGCATACTACCCAAATACTTTACTATCAATTTGTCGATAAATATACAAAATAAAAAATATATATTAAAAAAATAACATTTTTTTGTATGAAACACATGATAAAAATACAACACCCACCTGAACCAGTCTTGATTTTGTGCTACTAGTCTACTACTACTACTAAACTAAATGAGCTTGAACTGGGATGATACCAACTCATGTTTTATAGGCCTATCAATGGTAATATTTATACTCATCTTTATCGAATCAAATAAACATAATTCGAGGGCGAAAATAAAGAAAAAAAATGATAAATTTGAGGGTCGATTTTGCGAAACTTGTTCACCATTTCTTCTCTAATACTTGCTGAGTAATTACAGGTCATGTGTATGAATCGGACTAGAACTGCATTTGTTTGTTAAACCTGTAAGAAAGAACAAAGAAAAGGAAAAAAAAAAAAAAAAAAACGAAATTGTCAATGCTTCGCCAAGCTGGAAACAGTCCCAGATTCTAATCATCTCTTATTTTATCAGACTATATGACTATACAGTATACACCAATGAGAAGAATAGATGCATTAATAATTAAAGGGGCAGCAAAATTAATTTAATTTCTTGCAAGTTTACGAAGGCGTTACCTAGAAGGTCCATATGGCCGTAACCCTTCAGTAGAAGACCAAATTACAAATGAGAATGCAGATCCATCAATACCGTGTTATTTGCTGCAGCATTTGAGAACCAGGTACTTGTGAAACTAACTGCTCGGAACTTGGTGAAGCTTTTATTCTAGTGTTGACACCGACTGGGTTGCTGAGCCCGGGTCTGATCATCTCTTTGGTGTTATTACTATTCATGTTCGCTCCAGAATGCGAGGATTCCATTAATGCACGTACCTGACAGAATAAGTTGTGTAAAACAAACGTTTTGAATGCTCCATAAGGTAAGGATGTATAGATCATTAAACAAATGAACAGATAATCGAACTTACTATATCAATACGCTTTTTGTGGAGATCAGTTGATAACTGCAGCCATGATACAAACAATTCATCAACTTGATTGTAATTTTGATTAGAAATTAAGAATTTTTTTTTTACATCACCCAAGTCTTTACGAGCCAAGGCAAGTAGAAGAAAGAAAGAAAGAAAGAAAAAAAGAAAGAGAAAGGAGTAACGCCGATCATCGTATCACAAACCAAAGTCTCCAAATATAAATATAAAATGCTTACAGGTTTTCTTTGGAGATTCTGTTCTTCACTCGAGAATCCCGGTACTGACAAATCCCAATTTTTCTCTGCACATATTTTCCAAGTATCAGATGCAGTAAGGTTCTCTTTGTTGGGCTAAAAAACAAAGAAAGAAAAACGAGAAACCTACATCTGTTACCGAACTACAATTGTAACAATATATCTATATTTGTTGGCAACATGAATATCTAGACCGTCGACACAAGGTTCTAACAAGTTTGCACTTAGAAACACATGCATGTGAATCAAGAGAGGGAGGCATCTAAAGGAACAGATAGATTACTAAGCATACGGCGAGTCCTTATAAAACCTAGATGGTAGCTTATGATATCAAAAAGATAAAGAGTATTATAAATGTTTTATCCGAAATTATCGAAAATACACTGCCCTGATGTGGGATATACTTCTACAACATCTTGTGGCCACACAATTAATACATAAAACAATAAATATGAAGCTGAATTGATTAGTGAAGAAATACATTCACCATATAAAATCAAGGTTCAACAAGTTAGCATTTCAAAATCACATATTATACACACGGTAGCTGGGGTTAGAGAATGGACGCTGAAAGAAATGAAGTTAGTAGGCAGGAAATGAGGCCCTATAACCTAGATGGCAACTCAGGGTAATATCACAAAGAGGGGCCAAAAACAGCCTTTGCTTGAGAGGCCCACCAACGACCCCTAAATTTCTATTGGCACATCTGATGGGTGCTACTACCCAACATAGTGAGACAACCAGCATTTCGGACAAGTATATGTGCACCTGAAATAGGTTTTATCTACATGACACAAATATGACCAAAGCAAGGACCTGACAAAGAAAATTGTATGTAATCAACCTTGAAACTCTGGGCGCACAGGTATTTTACAAACAGTTCCACAAAGTCGAAAGTACTTTCTACCACTAATATCAAATTAAGAATACAACAGCAAGAAAGAATATACCAGACAAACAAAATTACACTCCATGGCTGAATACAGATTTCATCAAATCAAACAGATTATATAACAGAGTGCTTTTTACAAACCCCATTGTTCCAATGCTTTTCTGAAAAGATGAACAATCTAATCTCTTCTAAATTTCAATCAAAATACTAACACATTAAACTGGCGATTGAACATAAGTGACAGGACAACGATAAGCTTAATCTTTTTGAGAAATAACAATATATTTAAGTGACAGATAACAATTTGTCTAAAGAGCAGAACTGCACAAACCTAAGTGTAGCAATATATCCTTGGACTCTAAAGTTGATGATTTTCGATGCTTTGCCAAGTTACAAGCAAATGAAGTAACCTGCAAAAAGAACACAATTATGAATACCTTCGACAAGAACATACAAAATCTCTGTTTTCCTTTTCTATATTTAAAAGAAAATGTTCAAGAAACCAATGTATGTGATCATGAAATATATGACAAGAGTGTTGTAGACTATTATGACAACATACTAACTACAGGGCATCACAACTAGCAGATATGCTGTGATATGAAAAACCTTATAAACATGTTGCACTGAGGCCTTCCAACTAGAACCTCCATACAGCCATATAATTTTTAAGTGCCAACTCTAGATGAGTTATTCGTCAAACAGACAACAGAGTACCACCCTGAACTTTCAAAGACTCAGATAATTATAGTTACCGACAAGGTAAATTTTTAAGAGTCACTAATGTATGGGGATTACATTTATACTAGTAGAGTGCAGTACAACATCATTAATTTTCAGCTAGTGGAGCAAAGAATAATAGCAGGTTGCCTGATCAATATAAACCAAAGTTGTGGGAGGTATAACACACGCACAGCTACCTTATCAAGAAAAAAACTTAAGCCAGCATAGCATTAATTGCATGCATGTTCCTTAACCAGGCAAGTCGGATCCTAGATGTAGAAAATTAATCACGGAAGAAAGGACTCACTAGCCAGGACCCAAGGCTTTGCATCTTCTGGGTTTTTAACCAAAAAGATTCAATCTGGACTACAAGGCACTGTTTGTATCGACTCGTGAATTGTAAATGATGAAAGCATAGAAGGCCAACTCAACAATAATCAAAATAATAATATCACATATTGAACAGGTACAGCAGACAAAATACGATTTGTCTGCGTAAGTAAGATTTGTTGCTGTAGTATAACGCCAAATAACAGTTGTTATAGTTCATACTATTAAATGTAAAAACTAACATTTTTAGGTACTCTCTTTCAAAGATGAAACAAAAAAATTTTCCAAGTGCAAAACTCATATTTCTAAGGCAATCATTAGAAGCTTGAAAAGAATAATGCATATCAAGCATCAAGAACACAAACAGACGCAGAGACAGCAAGAGTGAGTATGAGACGGAAAAATAGGAGCAAAAGCACGTAAACATATGTGTAATTGGGTTAAAAAAGTTAGGCAGCTGGTTCACTTTTGTACTCTCTCTTTTCTGTTTATTTAATGTAATGTTCTGTTTCCTAACAACAAGAAATAAAATAAAAAAGAGTTAGCTAGCTTAGCAGGCCTCACAGAATCAATGAAGTCATCGGCGATCTCCAAAAGAAGATCTTCAACTTCTGGATCCAGCTTTCCACGCGAATCCACCTGAGAAGCCAAAAACCAAACACCATTAAAAGTTTTACAAAAGACATGAACAGCAAGGTTTGAAGAAAATTCACAGGACAAACAGATACTGAGAGAAACAAAGCAAACCTGGGAGACCAGATCCTGTATCTTTCTTTTCCCAAGAAGTTGATTGGTTGCTTCTGTCCCTTGGCTTGAGCTCCCCCCAGGCGTAGTTGCACCAGAGGCAGTTGCATCTGGTTGTGATCCAGTCAAACTAAGAGATTTCTGACCTGTGGGACCAGGAATCCTTGGAGACTGCTGTTGCTGTTGGTGCAAGGGCACTTGCTGTTGTGATTGTTGCTGTGATTGTAGTAGTTGTTGTAGTTGGTGCTGCTGTTGCTGGGCCTGCAGCTGCGTCTGCTGCTGCTGCTGCTGCTGATGCAGCTGTGTATTCCCCATTTGTGACTGCTGCTGTACCAGCTGGGATAGTTGCTGTGGGTTCAAGGCCATAGAATTCGGGTGCAATTGAGAAGATGAAGCCAACTGCTGCTGCAAAAGGACCTGTGGCTGCCTTTGATGTTGTTGGTGATTAAATGAAGGTGAAGCAGGACCAGACATAGTCGGTATTTGCTTCAGCCACTGTTGCTGCGACAAAGAATTTTGCAACATACTCGGCTGTCCATTCTGAGTCAGCCCAGATAACTGGGGGTTCATAAATGCCAGAGACGATGATCTGGGTAAGTTTTGGACCTGCAGATTTTGAAGATAACTTGGATGTCAAAATCATGTGCACAAAGTAGAAGAGATAAAAATGTTGCACACAATTTCATTCCTAGGTGTCATCAGAGTGGCATTAACAAGCATATTCAAAGTGTGAGTTGCAGTAAGGATAATGTCATAAGATGTTGCAATTTTAGCACAGTATAAATATATATATATATATATAACTAACAAAAGAGATGCATAATTAGCCTTTGTCCCAGCTAAGCTCAATAGCTACAACAAGCACAGAAATATGCTAGTCTCTGAAGCCAAAGTCACTCTAAGGAAAACACAAAGCAAAAAGCCAATGGCTATCAGATGTCAAAGCACAAGAAATCAAGACTTCTTGCCTCTCACATAAGCCATAAATAATCTTTAATAATTCTATTTCATTCAGGAGGAGCAATATAATAGAAGTATGCCACAATATCATTGAGCTATTATGTGTGTGTGAAACCACCTATCAGCAAGGATCCATCATATTTGTATACCACAATAATAAATGAGCTACTAAATATATGCAAAACCACCCACTGCTAAGGAAATTATACCTGAGGTGAGCTGAGAGGATTCTGTTGTGACAATTGCTGTCTCATTTGCCCCTGGTTCATTCGTTGTTGAGCATAAGCAAGTGCCTTACTAGCCCTCAATTGTGAACTCAAATTGAGTGACCCCATCATCCCCATTGCTTGCATTCCTTGCAAAGGCTGCCCAGAAGCATTGCCAGGATGGAATTGGGATCCCTGGACTAACCCTGCTTTCTGCCTTGGCTGCATCCAGAAAAAAATAATAATAATAAATGCAAGAGAGGATATTGTCATTTTTGGTTCAATATAATATATCTACGGTTTCTAACAATTCTCTCCTATATCGATCATGAAAAATAAAAGCATACCAACGTAAGTTAGCAACAGTTACAACTATTTTCATCTTAATGTAGTAAAGGATCCAAGATTCACATAAATTTCCATGTTTTCTAAATATCAATCTTTTGATACATAATTTAAGTATTACAGTGGAAAAGTGGCGGCAAATAATCTATAGTTAAGCGGAACAGAGGCTATTAGCAACTTCTTAAGTATCTTATGACTTTTTTCAGTAGCAATATAAATACAGATCTAACTTTTAAAAGAAAGCTGCACTTCATGATAGCAAGCTACAAAAACAATTGCATGTTTCATACCAATAGATCCAACAATTAGCACTGATAACTCAGATATCATATTTTATGCAACAGGGTTATACCATATGATCACATCCTTCTGGGATTTGATCAATTCAAGCCCTTGTATATAAATAACTTGATCATTGAACATAAACTGGCGCAGCAAGTGCATCAATGAACTAAATCATCTGCACTTTATACTAATTTATTTGCTCTAAGAAGTTTAATCCATCAAATGTCACTTCCAAAAGAAAATTTAGTACTTCAAAAGATCAAACCACACTAAGAAATCTGAAATCAACATTATGATCATTAGCAGTCAGAGCCACAACAAACTAGCACCGCTTCAATGATTTGGTGACAATAGTATCTCAAATGATACCGTTATTAAGTTAAAGCGACCTTTATCACCTATCACTTACAAAACATCAAAGCATTGCTAATTTTGCTTTCAAAAGTGGAAAGAAAAGTACTTCTCAAACGCCAACAAAACGATCACTATTGTCAAACAGAAAAATAAACATAAATTACACGATCATATATGGTCAGTCAATAAATGGGTTTCCAACGGTATAGTCCAGCATTAAGCAAAATTGTTCAGATTCGAAGCACTCTATCACATTTAACTAATGAAACTAACTCATCAACATTACTTTGAAGCAAGAAAAAAACTTCGAAGAAACTAACAAAATTAACTCATCAACCTTACAATCACCATTGTCAAGACACCCTGAACAACCATCACTGACATAATCCAATTAAACATTAAGTAGATAGAAATAGAACTCCTTTATCACTCTAAGACACAAATTACAATAACACAGAAGAAACAAGCATTCCATATTTTGGTTTCGTAAACACAAGCGGCAATGATAGAAGAATCATAAAAATCTTTACCGAAGCCTGCAGTTGAGACTGTAAATTGTACTGGGCAGCGGCAGCGGCGGCAGCAGCAGCCGACCCACTCAGCATAGGGAGGTGCCCGCTCTGCCCGGTAAGAGCTGACCGCGACAAATTGGCAGAACCCAGTTGCTGGTTCTGTTGGCTCTGCTGTTGCTGGCTCTGTTGACCAAAATTCACTTGACCATACAATGCTTGCTGCCTCAACATGCTGTATTGAGAACTCTGTTGCTGCTGCTGCTGCTGGAGCTGATTGAGCCTCGACATCGACGGAGATCGCTGCAGATTCTGCGGGATTTGGTAACCGGACATGGCTGCTGCCACGTTGACATTCTGTTGTTGCTGCTGTTGCTGTTGAACGATTTGTTGGACTTGAACTTGTTGTTGTTGGGGGTCGAGGGAGACTGACGGTGACGGAGAAGGAGACGGGTTTTGTTGCTGCTGCTGCTGCTGTTGGAGGACTAACGGCGTCGTATTGGATGACGTTAAATTTGGTTGTGGCGGTGTCGCTGCTGCTGCTGCTGTTGCTGTTATTGTTGGAGGCGTTTGCGCAATTGGGTTGCTTTGAGTTGTTGTTAAGGTGGGGTTTGGCGGCTGCGGGGGGCCTCGGCCGTTCAAGACGGTGGTGGCGGAGGATGATGACGTGGACGATGAAGTTGGGTCCAGCATCGGAGATTGGAGGGCTTTTTGTGGCGATGTTTGTGTCGTTGATAAATTCTCAGCCATTAATATTTATTTATTTTTATTTTTTTTCAATTTTTTATTTTTTGTTTTTCTGGGTGGTGGTGACTGGTAAGTTTCAGCTCAAGGTGGATTTTGTTTTTTTGTTCTTCCTTTTTTTTTTTAGTTTTTGTTTTTGGATTTTCAGAGAGAGATTAATTTCTTTGTTAGAGGAGGAAAAGGTCGGAAGAGAGAGAGAGGATCTGGGCCGTACACGTGTGGGCTGATGAACTTAATTGCATGGCTGAGAAGAAAAGGATTTTTGCTCTAACAGTGAAACCCGAATTTAGGGCCCATTAAGGTTTTGTCAAAAAATTATATATATATTTTAAAATATTTTTGTTAAAAAATACGAAAATTAAGTTTACAAATTACAAACATCCTACAAAACTAAAATTTTCTAAAGAGAAATTATTTTTTAGTTGGAGTAGTTATTCATATCATAATAATAATGCTTGGTTTAAATAAATCCCAATAGACCCCTACTCTAAATTTGTTATCGGTTTTAAACATGGATGAGAATCCTCTCCTAACCTAAACTTTTACAGATCTAAAGACACGTGGATTTAATGGTTAGGATTTTATATTATATTCTCTTTCTTCTTAAAAAATTTTTACATATCTGATGACACGTGGCATATAATCAATTTAATGGTTAAAATTTTGTATGAAAGCTTAGGTTATGAGAACATCTTAATCCTTTAAACATACGACCTTTTAGTTTACTAAGAATCTCACAATAGTAATGAAACTGAACAATAACAAGAATTAAAATATATAAATCATAAATTTAGTGATAATACACATATCGCGAACAACATTAAAAGCTTATATTTTTACATTATTTTTTACTTACATTTTACAATACCAATAGTGAACTAAAACTATACCATAGATACTCAACCAAAAAAGGAAAAACAAGTAGTAAAAACATCTTCCTCATCAATACCCAATCCTAAAAATTTACAAATCTGGTTGAGGAATCTCTCTATCTAGATAGGCTATACTCATTCTACTTCCAATAACGAATCACACTGTCGCTAATGGAAAGGAAAACACAAACGATCTAAAACTTATTCTAGAGTAAGGACGTACTCTTGGGATTGGCGAAGAAATGATTGCGGTATCTTATCTTCAAATTCTTGAAGCTGCTTCCGAGGAGGGTCTGTAAAATGGCAGGGGGGCTGCTGTATGTTGTTTGACGCATCTTCCTCACAATAAGGTGTCCGTCCAAAATCATCAGCTCCATCAATTTTTTGCAGCTCTACAGAAAATATAGAGACGTGCATTAACACTAGGTTAACACGTATAAAAGGTTGACAGATGGATCAAGAATTAAGCACATTCGATAACGATTAAGTTCCAAGAAATCCTATCATTCCTTTTCTTTATTTTTTAACCTAAACCGAAATTTTTCCTACTCCTTTGAAAGTTCATTATGTTATAATGAAATTATATCGCCATCATTTTCATGAGGTATTGCAATGAGGAATAACTAAATTCGCGAGTAAAGTAGGTTACACACAGGTTCATAGATAACTTCTGTCAAGAGTAAGGTTCTTTTCCTAATTTTATTTCTTCCTTTTACCTTAACCGTATGGTTTCCTAAGCCTAGCCATACCTCAGAAATGTTTAAACGAAACATTTGTTAAAACATAACGTTGGTGATGTGTAAGTCGAAACATTCGGGTTTGTATAATCTGAAGTACAAAGAAGAAATATAATAGCATACCTGGGGGTTTAATACGTCCATCTGGTGGATAATCTCACCCTGAAATGATAATTTAGGAAGAGTAAGAATGTGAGAAATATATTTGAAATTCCAGAAACAGAGAAAACAGATATTCATGAGTGTCGAATTACTGGTACACGAAATATTTGTATGTATGTATGATCCCAACAACGGCCATATTCTTCGCCTTAAAATATAATAAGATGGCCATGCCCGTGACAAAAAAAAAAGCATAAACAGTTATTCCCAACCAAACTTTGTCTTATCTTCTTTTACAAGGAAATAGACTAAATGAACCAAGGAAAGTATATGAAACCAAGAAAGAGAACTAAACGAACCAAAAATAACATAGGTAGAAGCTTGTACCTCTAATATCCCAGGATTTTGCATAACAATACCAAGAAGACGACGTAAAAGTCCATCGTAGACAATATTGTTAATAGTTCCATCTCCATTTATCCAGGGCAATATTGGCATATGTAAATCAGGAGAAGAGAATTTGTAGCTTTCATCCTCATTATTTCCTTCAGGCAAAGCAACACCGCTTTTTCTACTGTCTTCATGCGCATTACTAGTAGAAGTTGAAGTTTCATTCAAGGGTTCAGCTACCTCTTCAGGAAGATTAAGAATAGTAACTTGGTGCACATTGTCAGCCTTCCTTTTCATTTTTTTCTGTGAGTTAGCACCATCAATATCATGGTTTTCTGGCCGATACAAATGGCTACCATAGCTTCTACCTAAAACCTTTGTCAATGACGATGTGTTAAGATCTTCGCGGAAACCAGTGGTGGAGGTCAAAAAGAACTTGGAGCGATATAAAGCATCAACAACACGAACAGAGTCATAAGCATTGATCTGTAGAGAAACCATTAGTGCATTAGAAGCACATGTAAGAACTGCCCAAACCCCACTCTTTCCCACAACCACCAATGTCACCAATGTTAAGGCCCAAGGGCCAGTATACTAATTCTAGAAAATTATCAATATTTTAAGAACACATGATCTAGAATTGCCAAATCATGAATAAACCAACCTTTAATGCTCGTCCAAACGCTTGGAGCACATCAATGATACATTCAGTGATCTTTTCTCCTGGAAAGGAACAGCCAAATAATAAATAAAACAGAAAATGTGTACAAATTTTCGCTATCCTGAAACTGAAAGCAGATTGTACATGTACGTGGATGTCCACACAGAAAAAAAGAAATAGAGTATATACCTGACGTATCCACAACATGGTAAACTTCCTTGATGCTCAATCCCTGGTCACCAGCCTTTTGAATGGCAGCATAAACAGTCTTAAAGACCTGAGGACTGAAAAAACTAACTACTTTCTGGTCAGGACTCAACAAATACTCGGCATAGGCTGTCATGGCATCCCAAGGTGACTCACTAGAACTTCCTGCTATTGTAACAACACTCCCAACGTCAAGAAATTCCTTCATACAGTCCGATTGACATGAACTACGATCATTATTATCACCCAGAGTAGAGCTCAGTTCAGCGTTCCCATGAAGTTCATCAGTGCAAGTTTCCCCATCCTTGAACATCTCTACAGCATCAGATGTCAAAATCATTGCACGATATACAGATACCATGATGCCAGGAAAGCCTTTTTCTCGGCGAGAAACAAGTTCGCCTTCTGTTAAGAATTTTAATTTCTTAGCCTTATCATTATCACACAAATCCTTGTCCTCATTTTTGCGTTTCACACTTCTAAAGTCTTCAGCCTCTCCAACACCCTCAGCTGGCAAGCATGGAGAAATGGAAAGTTCGCCAGAAGAAACTAAATAAAACAACTGGAGAATGTCCCCACACTGTAAATCTGCATCAAGATTAATCCCCTTTTCCATAAGATCATTTTTCCTTTCATAAAGCTGACTAGAAAATTTAGCAGCTCTCTTTCCAGTATCAATTGGAAAGGGAGATTTTGAACTACTCTGCAAGAACAATTGAGAAAGTACAAAAGGCGTGCCATTACCCCCAATCTGTCATATCATGAAGAGAGTTGTGTTAGAAAAAAAAAATCATATCTATAATACATGTGTAGACATAAAAAAGCAGCTAAAGACCAGTCAAATGAGAAGAACACATAAAGTATAGGCAGTTTGAAATAAGGGCAACAAATGAGAGAGGGGAAGAAAAGCTTTAATTTTTTATTATTTTACTTAGGGTCTAACTCAATTTTCAATAATTGATCACATCAAAGAACTCATACATAAAACCCATAAAGATGATGCCATAGGGTGTCAGGTCACAAAGAAAACATATAGTTATTGCACCCAAGAATAAGAAAGTAACATTTCCAAAACGCAGAGTGGAAGCAGCACAAGAAACCAACTTAAGTTAACAATGGCATTATATGATGATAAACAGTAAATTCACATCAACAATGGCATTCCCATTTTTAGAAGACTTAATACAAGAAATGCACCAGGTTATAACCCAAATTCTTAACACTATGCATATTAATGGGTATTAAGAAAGTGAGCTTGAAATGGCCCCAGACTCAGCTTCAAAGCAGCTCCCTGCCTTTGCGAGTCAGTCATCTTCTGAGATATAGACATGCAACGATAATCAAAACCAACCCTAAACTACCTAAATACTAACTTAAACCAGTACCACATTTGGACCTAAATACTGTATAATCCATGAGTAAATCTCAATGTACCATGAATTTCTTCTCTCTGAGGTAGCTAAAGGCTGCAAAAAGATCATGTTCAGAATAACGCCGTAGGTTTTCTGCCAGCAACATTTGCACTTCTGGTGCTTTAGAGGTGTTCAGAAAGATGAGCTTAAATAATTCTATGGCATTGGAAACAGCCAAAGATTCAAATACTTGTCTGCTAATACTTGTCCCTTCATTCAAGTACTTGAAAACCTTTTGATGAAGGTGATGGCATTTTGCTCTTTCAACAGCATCTTTGTGTTGTCCCATACCAATGTCCTCATCACTACTAGTTGGAGAATCCAACCCAGATTCCTTGAAATTCTGCAAGCAGAGATAAATATTTCAGAACCAGCTTTGAAAGCTACTCAACAGCAAGCACTACAATAAAAAATTGGCAGATAGTCTCAGCAAAACAAAGTGGAAATTTTGTGTAAATCACTGACAATACAAAAAGATCTGAACTATTTTGCAGATACTACAAAAAGATTATACAAGCAAGCCGACATCCATATTAGTGTAAATCATTGATGACAATGAGAAAGATCTTCCTAACTAAAGTATGCTCTACAGGTAAGGCATGGTAAACAAGAGAGTGAATGGGTTTGACTTTTAAAATGTAAAGCTGTGAAATCTCTCGAGTCATTGCTCTCTAGAATAGATTTTTGACTATATAACTCTGGATGAATTATAGGATATATAAAATAAATATAGGGTTCTAAAATGTTTTACATTTGACCGTTCCCTAGAGACTGATCCAACTCTTGTAGATGCCTCCAATTTAGCCATTTGTTTCAATTGAAGGACGCCCTCGAAGGCTCTCTTGATACTTTCGTCATCAAAATCATCCCAATGGTTTTCCTCAAAACCTGCATCTTCAGTATGTGCAACACCTTTGGCGATATTCTGTTTAAGACCTTCCCTGGACAAGCATTGCTCAAGCAGCCTGCTACCATTGTTGCTCTGGGTTTTTTCCAGGTGTTTCACATATCGTTCACTAAGGATATTACAGAGCATCATGAGAGCTTTTCTGAATTTTGTATTTCTTTTCAGCGATGACATTCTTCTTGCACAAGCCTTAGGAGATGCAGGAAGGTTAGAAAGTGAAGCCCAATCCACACGGTGAAATTTTGCCCCAAGAGCTGCTCGGTGTCTTACATATTGTATCACCAATTGCCTGAGGGGAAAATTATAAATTATGTAAAAGAGAATAACTGTAATATATTTTCATACGAAAAACAAAAGACTATTGTTTTCCCTTTCTTAAAGGAATGACATATGTATCTCAGTTAGACCAGATAAAGAATCTACAGGCTGCGTAGAACTACTAATATGGCACATGAGCATAAAATGAAGTTAAAGATCCTAAAGTCCCCACTCAGGTAGTTTTGCAGCTCATATTATATCATCACCACGTCCTAGTTACTTCTCAAAAGCACTAGGACCAACATCTTGTATTACGTATTTGAAATGGGCAAATCCAAGTCACAAATTCCCTATCCCTTATGTTCATAACTATACAGGTATGCTTTTGGTGGAGAGTTGTTAGAGTCTAAAAATTGATAATTCTTTGCCTTTACCTATCTGCTTCATCTGTCCACAAGAATCTTTTTTGACGTGATCGCTTCATATTCGAAAAGGCACACTGACTAAGTAAGGAATTGCAATCGTCATCTTCTTCATTTGGTCCTGGCTCTTCAACAGTTTCTAGATGATCATCCTCCTGACATCCAGGCAAATGAAAGTCATCTTCTGCTGAATTTAATATGCAAGTATTTTGTTCTTCTGTAAATTTGTTTACAGTATCAGGGGATGTAGCAATCCTTTGCCCAACCAGCTGTCCAATCACAGCATCAACTCTTGTACGCTTTACTGATCTTTCTTCTAAAGACTTCTTTCTCTTCTGAGGCGATGGAGAAAACTTATTCTTTAGCAATCGACGCTCCTCCCTTCCTGCAGTAAAAGCACCCTGACGCTGGTGTTTCTTATCATAATATATACGCAGCACCTGCAAATGTCAACCCAAAAGAATACAAGGTATACTCAAACTAGAAAACAAATGAGAGATGAATAGTCAGGTACACCTCTTACAATCATATAACTACGACAGAATAAGAATATGAGCTAGTAAACATCATAGTCCACAAAGTACAAACACTACAAAATTGATTTGTCAATACATATCAAGCTAAGCAAACTGAAATATCATCTAACCTGCTCTAGGGTCAGATTAAGATCCTTTGCAATCTTCTCACACTCTTTGAATGGAAGCTTTTCATGTATATTGTCCTTCACTATACGCCTCATGAGCTCCGCGCGCTGATCAGCTGTCATAACCCGAACTGCTCCCCATGACCGGTAAATAAAAACCTGTAAGAAGTAAGAACAATTCTAAGCAGCCTCTTAAGTGAAGAGCAAACAATATGGGATTATAGTGCCACATAAGTCCATGCTAACCACTGACATTAAATCTTCAGCCATCAACGATGACATTCATATCAGCTGCATTAAAGACAAAATTACAACCTGTCAAGCACATACCTCATGAACAGCTGATCCAGGAAAGGCATGTAAAGCAGCTCTTGGGTCAGCCGCAGCATAACAATACTCTAGAGTTTGCCAATATTCATCAACAGCTTCCTCACTTGACAAGATAAAATCATGTCTGATTCGTGGACGCAGATCTAGAGATGTAAAATTAGACATTGCAGATACTGACGGTGGTTCCTCTATATAAGGTTTAAGCTCCATTGCATGTGTCAAGTTGGCATGTGAGATGTTGATTCCATCATCTGAATGTTCATTAGCTACTAGCCGAATCAACTATTCATAAAATCAGCTGTTTAGACACAATAATATTGAGCTTACACAAAAGTACATATACAAATTCATCCACATAATTCAAGTGAAATGTAATTTCATTTTTCAAAGAGGAAAGGACCCACAAGCATGACGAACAAGCCATTTCAAAAATTGTTAGATTAGCTAGAGTTTGCACCAAGTCAAATCAAAATTGAGTCTGATCATAAACTGAGTCAACAATGACCAAGTAATAATACCTTCAACCGTCGTAGAATGTCAATAATCACTGATAGTCTCCCAGTTGCCAGAGTATCCATTAGACGCTTATACTCTTGGACAGGAAGATCAGAAAGACACAAGCCCCTCTTACACTTGTCAATCATATCATCAATTTTGTGTGTAGCTCCTGCAACTTGTGAGAAGAGCTCAAGTGGAATGTTCTTAATGGCTGTTTTTAAAGAAAACAACTTGCAGGAGCTGTGGGTACTTTTAAAGTCAGGTACATGTTCTCCAGATGATAAAGCATCATCTGAACCAGGTGAACTACTCAAGTAACTCCACAGAAAATTATGCAGCAGCTTTGCACGAACCATTTTTGCCAGCACAAAACCATTTGCACGAATAGCTTCTGATCTAATGGCTTTGTCATCTGATTCTACACGGCTCTGATTTCTCTGGACACCATCCAACACAGGAACTGAATCATTTTTCTTCCACCTAGATGAGCCGCCACGAACTTGCATTTCAAAAGATCTGACTCTATCGTGAATTTCACTAAGTAAATCAGGAGTCAAATTTTGAACAGATGGGTGGAGGACCACCTGAGTGATGCGGCTACGGCCACAATTTGAGAGAACAGGGACATTAATGTTTAAGCATTTGCAGTGCCCTTGCTGCTGAAGATTTGTTAATATTCGTAAAACAGTTTTCCTGTCCATTGTCGTGCCCTTGTCCTCAAGGCTAACAAGCCATTTTTGTAACTCAGCTCTCAAAATGAACTTGTCATCCTGGAGAAAAACAACAATGGTTAAATACAAAACCAGTAGAAAGAAGAAGCAAGAGTCATTTGCCGGAGTCATTGCCCCAGAAAGAAGATGATGTAAACAACCTGTAACCGTTCCAGAATCCTCTGCTCCCTTCGCAAGCCATCAGAAGTCAAAAGATGGTAAGGATTTGTGTGTTGCTTTGACAAAGCAGGATGCCTTTTTTCTGATCGAGAAGCATTTGCTTCAGTATCTGTAATCTCTAAATCAATTTCTCCCTCAGGAACTGGAACTAAGATGCCTTCCAGCTCTCCATTCGTAGCAGAGCTATTACTAGTAGAGTTGAGGGTAGGTGTATAGCTGATGCCCGCTTGTTCATCCTCTAGGTCAGTACCACTGGGCTCATGGATCGACTCTTGCAGGTTGCCAGGACAGGGAAGCATATGGTTAGTTTTATCATTTCCAAAGGAGCAATGAGAAATTTCAATGTTGGTTTCCGCATCATTGGTTTCTCCAGGAGTAGCAAAAAAACCTTCAGAAGTTGAAGGATCACAATGAAGAAATGTTTGAGCTGGTTTACGAGAAACGTCATCTGGATTGCCACTGTCAAAATAAAAAATCTCATTCTCACCATCAACAATTTTTTTTTTAGATAGAAATGCATTAGATGATTTAGAATTGGAATTTTCAGATGTCCAAACTCGAAATGCAACAGTTCTCTTATGATTCTCTGCCTGCAGATGCATCCCAAACCTAGAGAACATGTTACAAAACCGAGAATAGTTCTTCTTGTTCTCGATTCCAAGCCTGTCACATACCTGTTGTAGAAAGGTGAAAAAGAAACAACACCAAGAAAAAAATTATTACTATCAGTTGAAAGCAGGACATATGCAGCATGCATCTGCAAAAATGCATCACAGAAAATCCAGGCCCTAAAAGAATTAGCAAGATGAAAAATAGAAACAGCATCACCAACAATACAGTTAATACAAGAAAAATAATCTAACTCAAACTATTATTAACTCCTAAGGAAATTCAAGCTAATAGTGATGCTATCTTTAGTTACAAGGTAGGTTTGGGGCTACCTTTAATTGATGGAAGTCTAGGCAATACAAATAAAACTGAGCACTCATGTTGGGTTTGAACTTATATTAGGGTATCAAATTCATAGATCCTGAAACCTTAGGCAAAGGACAGGCCAGAAGTCTCATTATAATATATCTTGGCCTCGGTTTTAGTCAAGTTAGATTTTCAATTTACATGGCTAATAAGGCATAAATACAGAATAACAAAGTACTCTCAGGAATTTTTAAGAAAATAAGATATATCTTTTCCTTACAATCTAATATGGATGAAGTACGTATTAAATTGACTTAAATAAAAGACAGAAAAACCATTAATTGATGGAAGTCTAGGCAATACATGGTAGGTTTGGGGCTACCTTTAATTGATGGAAGTCTAGGCAAAACAAATAGAACTGAGCACTCATGTTGGATTTGAACTTATATTAGGGTATCAAATTCATAGATCCTGAAACCTTAGGCAAAGGACAGGCCAGAAGTCTCATTATAATATATCTTGGCCCTGGTTTTAGTCAAGTTTAGATTTTCAATTTACATGGCTAATAAGGCATAAATACAGAATAACAAAGTACTCTCAGGAATTTTCAAGAAAATAAGATACATCTTTTCCTTAAAATCTAATATGGATGAAGTACGTATTAAATTGACTTAAATAAAAGAGAGAAAAACCATCATGCCAGATTCTTATTTCCTTATGACTTTTTGGCTGCAACTGATACTACTACAATCACGTATTTGGTTTGATCAAATAATATTTTACAATGAAAATAGATCTAATCAATTTTTCTGATTTTATCTAAACAAAACATAGCCTAAAAAGTAATTCTTACAAGAGCATAGAGTGCGGAAATTAATGTTTAGAACTAAAAACTGCTTTGAATTTAAGAATGAAAATAATTTTCTTTCTCTCTGTTAAGTTAGTCTTGATGGGGATAAATCTTCCAAAACACCATAGTAACATTTTAAGGGAAATATCTACAGAAGAAACCGTAATATAAACCTCAGAATTAACAAAAATAATTTAGCAAAGACAATTATAAATGAAGTCACCTCCATAACAGTCAACCCCTCAGATCCTTCCGCATCAACCATATCATATATCTGATGCTCAATGGGGAGCTCTACAAACTGTTCAGTCTTTGGAAATCTCCTTCCAAACTTCAATTGTTCTTTCTCCGTATTATCCGCACATCCAATAGAATTTCGCTCAAAATCTTTCAAAGAAAACTTTTTTAATAGACGTACACAACGCTCAACCTGCCAAATGTGGAAACATATCAAGCAATGAACTAAACAAACAGATTCTTTTGTCTGAAAGCTTAACATAACTTCAGTCATCTAACTCAGAATAAGAAATTTCTATGCTCAACACAAGACTGTGTTTCAATGCCAGCATCTTTACCTGAAATATGACCCTATAATAAGAATAACCAAAAGCTTAAAAAAAATCATACAAGTAAAGGCGAAAAAAGAAATGAGAGCAAAAAGAAAGTAGTCTTAATCACTCATAAGCAAATGACATCATGTCATGCAGAAAGCAAAGTAAGGTTGATATAACTAAAAGTTTCTCCTATTTAAATATCAAAACGTATTATTCTAGAAAGTGAAATCAGATAGTATATAATACGTGTGGATTCCCAGGAAAAAAAAAATGTTCAGAGATCTTAGAAAATAAAAAATGATTGTGGCACTTTGCTTGTTCATAGTCACAGGCAAGAGATAATTGAACCAATTTTGAAGGCCTAAAGCACAAACTAATCATATCCAAAACTTATGTTAAACGCAAGGTTAGAACAATAAGTCCAGCAGAAATGTTACTCAAGCAAGTTTTATAACTCACCTTCTCATTCACTACTGCATCAAACTCCTCAATTGTACCGGAATCTTTCAAACGCTCACGAATCTGAGGGAATAAAAAAAAAACCTTTTTTGTTTCTATAATTTTTCATCATTAAAAAAAAAAGGTAAGATGAGAGAGAATAGAACCTTACATTTCTCCAACTCCTGTGTCTCGAAGATGATCCACAATAACCTAGGTCTTGTTTTAAATCAGAGACAACAAGAACCTTCAATAGAAGAAAATTAGCAAACTGCATACAAGGAGATGCACATACTAAAACCTTTCAAATTTAACTAACCTTTCCATTCGCTTCTTCAAGTTTTTTACAAATAGCTTCCATTGCTGGCAAATAATCCTTTATGTGCACATCCTGTGTAAAACTCTCTTTGGGAAAACTATTTCCACTTACAGCATTTTCATTCTCATTTTCCTTCCTAAAACTCTCCATTGTTGGTCCTTCTTTGCTGATCTCTAGTTTTTGTTGAGCATTCAAATGCTTTGCGTAGCGATGTAAGTACATCAAATTGGTACTTATACACGAACTGCCTTTTGACTCCCCTTCACCATCACTAGGTTCCTTTGTCCTCACAACTGCTGGTTGCCTCATAATCAATCCTTTGCATTCAAGGTTCTTCACTATATAAAAGAAATTTTTCCCTTCAATCCCAAACTCCTTAGCCAGTTGAGTCTGTGTTATTCCATTTTCTCTGCAATTATTCAACATGTTAGAGTAGCCATTGCATTTATATCAGAATTATCATACTGATTTCACTATATAAGTGCAAAAAATAAAATAACCACTACTTTTCAGCTAAATTATCCGAACCAACTTAATTGTATAATAAATCATAGAGTTGAACTGACAATTCTCAACTTTCACTGTTACTAGCTATCAGTTTCACATTCTGATAATAAATCAATAATTGACGAAATCAACAAAACCATAAAAATCACTAGCTTTGACATATTTTACATGTAACTTCAATCATATCAACTAGCATACCTATCACTATATGCAAAAACCCGCATTCGAGCAAACATTAGCTTAAGTACTAGCGTAAGCTAACGAATTCGTATCCGAACACACAACTATACTCAATTACAACAAACTTCAATCGCGAAAATTCACTGGAAAAACATACATGTAAACAAAATTTTCAATTTTGCTTCTACGCGATTACAAATTTAGAATATTTCGAAGTTTACCGAGCCAATGCCAGTCGCTCTAGAACACGACGTTGCGGAGCCGAGAGGCCGGAGCTTCCGGATGACATGTCGTACAGTCCGACGAAGCTGTCTCCGAGCTGAGAACTGGCGACGATCCTCAAGCCGAGCCTCTCCGCGTCCTCGACTCGCTGAATCGACGCGTCGCTCGCGTCAAACGCGGCGTTTTTCGGGGACCGGAACTGGAGAGAAGGGATTTTCAGGAGATTCGAGTGAATCGAAGCTCTGAGAGAGGGAGAGAGCGAGAGAGACAGAGAGTTCTCGAGCCTCGGCCAGAGAGACGAGAGAGAGAGGCCGGTCTGGCCCTGCGAGCAGATTTCGTCGAGAGCGGAGGAGATCAGAGAGTCCATTGTCGAGCATTGGGAGGGAAAAAACGGCGGTGTTTGGATGGCAGGAAAAATTTTTTATTTCCCGGTACGGTTTCACGGGAAAAAAAAAAACGTACGAGTTCAGGGAGAAATTTATAGGTTAGTTATTGGTCGGGTTTCCCGGTTTTGGAGAGAAATGACCCGAATCCGTATCCGAATCCAAATTGTAAAACTTTTTTTTTTTCAAAATTTTAAATTTTATTTTACCTTATATATTTATAAATAAAATATCAAAACAATTTTTTTAGTTTGTGTAATTATTTTTACTTATTTTATATATAAAACTTGATTTTTCTTATTTTTTTCCTTCAATTATTTGATTTTCTTCCATGGAGTTTTAACTTTAATATAAAACTTGGATTTTTTTTTTATTTTTTATATAATATTTGAATTCTATTTTTTTAAAATCTATTTGACATTATATATTGGATTTAAATTTATTTTACTTCAATTAAAATATCAAAAATAACTCTCCATCTTATTCTTCTTCCAATTAATTAGTAAAAAAAAATTAACTTTTATTGAAAAACCTAAACTTAAAAGTGTTCTTCTCTTCTCTTGATATACATTTTTGCATTCATCACCTCCTTGCTTGAAATCATAGTGCAATAAGTGTAATGAAACTAGAATAATCAAATTTCTTTGTGAACAAATAATGTATAAACACCTTGCGAACATGTGGAAGCCAACCATTGGTCGAGAATTCTAATATCTATAAGCTAAATGTACTACACATCCATCTTGCTCTGTTTATAATATAATCCAATAGCTTGTAAAATAGTGATGCCACTTGACTCTGGCATTCGAGAACAATAGGTCTGTTTGGCAGGGCTTTTATTTTGGACTTTTGACTTTTTAAAAGTTCTTCCTGCAAAAGCCATATATTTTGATTTTGTCTGGATGAGTTTTTAAAGCTTAAAAGCTCTTTTACGGAAATATCCAAACAAGCCCAAAAGTAACTTTTACACCCAAAAAGCCACTTTTATAAGTTATTCCAAACAAGCCCGATGTGAAAAAGTGCATGGGCAAAACATTATTATTGTACAATCAGCACATCTTTCACTCAAAAATTGACATATGAAATATATAATACAAGACGGGTTAACCTTAGGATATTGTTCATCCATTGGTTGAGAATTCTAATATCTATAAGCTAAATTTACTACACATCTGTCTTGTTCCGTTTATAATATAATCTAATAGCTTGTAAAATAGTGATACCACTTGGCTCTGACATTCGAGAACAATTGGTCTATTTGGCAGGACTTTTATTTTGGACTTTTGACTTTTTAAAAGTTTTTTCTGTAGAAGTCATATACTTTAACTTTGTCTGAAAAAACTTTTAAAGTTTAAAAGGTCTTTACAGAAACATTCACTTTTTGGCCCAAAAAGTCAATAAACCACTTTTATAAACTATTCCAAACAGACCCAATGTAAAAGAGGGTATGGGCAAAACATTATTATTATACAATCTGTATATCGTTCACTCAAAAATCGACATTTAAAATATGTAATACAAGACGGGTTAACCTTAGGATATTGTCCATCCATTCTTAAATTTCGTGGACTTATCATATTGTTGACAACTTAAACTTTCCACGAAAATAACCCACATGGTGTAACAAAATAGCGATCTAATTGCTTGTAAAATAGTGATGCTACTTGGCTCTTGACATTCGAGAACAACGCGGAAGAGTGCACAGGCACAACATTATTGTTGTATCATCCATTACCTCCTCATTCACTCAAAAGTCGACACATAAAATATATAATACAAGACAGACTAATCTTAAAGATATTGTCTATCCATATTTCATGTTCCATTGCTTTGCTAATAAAGAAATCAATTTGATAGATGCCAAATTATATATTAGATTCCTTTTAAATAATTACTTTTGGGCCGCAAAAATTGACTCTTGCTTATTATTTTTTTTTATTCCCGCTTTACTCGTAAAAAAGTAATTTAAGAATAATAGTTATCTGGACTTATCGTACTTGATTTTAATAGATCTGATAGACTCGTAATTCACTTTTATTATTAAGAAATTATTTTTTTAAAAAAAATTATTTTGTACCTGGGACACTTATCCCCATGCTGTCTAAGTATCTCCCGAGGCACCGATAATCTTGATAATTCGTAGGTCATTTCCAATCCACAGTACTAAATTTTACATTAAAATGGTATAAAAATAGTATCTTTTTAGAATATTTTTATACTAAATTTTTTTCATTTTCAACCCAATTTGCACCAAATTAGTGTAAATAATATTTTTAAATAATATTCTATACATAATTCTTTAAATAATATTTATTTATTTATTTATTTAGTATTATAATAATATTATTAAATAATTACACATATTATATGAAAAAAATTGAATACTCAAATTAATTTTTTATCATTTTTAATATAATATTATTTTAATTATTTTAAATATTTAATTAATAAGTTAATTAAATAACTTAATAATACATATCAATATTGTACTCATTTTGAAGCTCTCGACAAATTAATCCCAACGGTATATTTTTTGTATAAAGTTAATTTATATATTTATTTATTTATTAAAATATATAAATTAATTAAATTGTTAAAAAATATAAAAGTAATAAAATTTATTAAAGTTATAATATAAAGGGTAAAATTAAAATTTAAAAATATTAAATAGTATTTTGTACAAATGAGCAGTGCTGCACCAAATATGGTGCAGCACTGCTCATTTGCACCAAAAAAATACATTGGAGGCACCAAATTGGTATTGGATTGAAAGGCAAATTGACTGTGCACCATTTTGAGTCTCGCTTGGAGAGGCTCTTAATAGATCTTTAATTTGGTCTTTAACATTATTATTTTTTTTTTGAAAAACATTTTGTGCCCATTTTATAATCTCAGGCCTTCTTATTCCTTTTATCTACTTGCTTGAGCCATCCCGATAATTGCACTATTTTCTCCCTACTTGACCTTTCATATAAACTCAAACTATCGCTCTTCATTTTCGTGTAAACCAAGTCTCGAAACTAGTTGTTCAGATTCAATCCAATCTAATTTCATATACCAACACACTACGTAGTAACAATCAAACTATTGCGTTTATGTTATCCAAGTAGTAATAACTTAAATTTCCATTAAATTTCATCATAGGTACTTAAATTTATATTCTAAAAAGTCTTCCTTATAATATATATATATATAATATGCGGGATCCCGTACAGAATCTTAAATTATCATATTCAACAATCAATTTTATACAATTATAAAATTGATTGTCGAATATGATAATATAAATCTTACATGAAAAAACGTGTAAAAGCTCACACCTAATATGTAACACCTCCTGACCCGACCCGACTGGATCGACCCAGGAAACTCTGCCGAAATTTTAATTTTTGATGGGCTGACTAGAACCATATAAGTTATATGATTTTCACTGTTTAAAATTTTATAAAGTGAATTAAGTAAAGTTTTGAATTCAATTGGTACCCAACTTGATAAAGATTAGTACTTAAGGATAAGTAACTGGTTCAAATCCTGATTTGGGGGAGGCGAAGCAAAACCGTGAGGGCGTTGTGGCGGGGCAACCCCGGACGACCCAAAGTGGACAGTACCTTGTGAGTGACCGTTGGACCTCGCGGGGCAAACCTGGCATAGACCAGTGTAGGCGAATCCCGGAGGTGGATGTCACATAATAATTATTATATATAGCACATTCACTTATATCTTAAATAGTTAGTACCTTAGTAGTAAGAGTTTAAGTCTCATCATATACAATTACTGACACATATATGTAGTTTTATCCCCTACTATGAGAGTAGCTTCTTATATTATTAAAATAAATATCTGAATCGTACGTTTAATAATTGATCTCGATAAATCCTAATCGATTTGTAATGAAACAATTTCAAAACAAATAAAATAATATTATATATGTATATACCAAACTCCAATAGCTAAATTGTGATGATTCTCACTTGCCCTAGAGCACAATGTCGCCTATCTACCCATTAAAATTTGGTGGGTATTCTATGACAAGTCTCCATCATATTTTATGAGATGGTCACCATTCAAGAGATAGTGACAATGGAGGTTAGGTCATATAAATGGTTAAGTGATTATAGTTTATGTATATAAATGGTTACTTGTCAAGCATCAAGATTAACTCCTAACAACTCCCTAATTATAGTAATTGATGAAGACCATTCGGCTTCACTATGTCCTAGATTAAATCAATAAATTGGATTGAGTTACAATGTTATCTATACATGTTACAACTTACAACATTAATTTTGATCATAAATAAGAATCGTACTATCACAATATTAATTATAAAATTATCGAAATGCACTGAAATTAATTATTAAACGCGTGGTCAATATATTTAACCTATAAGAAAAGATATATACTCATCGATAAATGCGCATGATGAGATTTAAACCCTCGTCTCTAAGACGGAAGAGAGATGATATTAATAAATCATAAAATAATTTATGTATAGTACAATTACTAGAATCTAAATATAATTCTTTGCTACAATGAAAAGGACACAATTTTTTATTTATTTATTTTGTTGACTTATATGAAGAAACTAAAGACAAAATTAGACAAAAAAAAACCCTAAAGTTTTTGAAATTTGCAAAATACATATTTAAATATTAAAAACATCAAAATAATTTTTTTTTTAGTATTGTATTGTTCTAATTATTGCTTTTGCATCCACCAAAACGTTTTTCCTATATCTATACTAATGCTAGTAGTTCTTATTAAAAGTCAAACCCAAAAGTTTTTTATTAATAAAATATAAATAAATAAATACACAAACACACAAAAAGCTACGGGTGTAAAAGAACAAAACATTAATTAAAAAAAAAGAGAGAATAAAACACATAAAATACTAAATCATTATTAATTTCATTCCATAAATGGAAAATATTTAATATTTAATTATAAAAATAATTAATTTTTTTAAAAAAATTTGTAGTGAGATTTCAATTCTAGCAGTGTATATTTTATAAGAAGGTATGGCAAATCATTGATAATTTCTTTTTTTAACACTTATAATGGAATTTTTAATCATATTATACGTAATTTATATGAAAGTTTTCCCTTTTCACATTTATGGTGGAATTTTGATAGTTTCTTTTGACGTTTATAGTGGAATTTTGAATCGCATTATACGTATTTTACTAGTAGTTTTGAGATTCGATTGGCGTCCGATTTAAAAAAATAATTAAATACTAAATACAAATATATATTTTTTTTCTTTTTTCATTTTATCAACTAAATCAACTAACCAAGAGAGAAAAAAAATTCACTTGTTTGTCTCTCTCTTTGATTTCTTCCTCTGCCTCCTTTGTTTCTTCCTCCCACCAAACAAAAGTTGGAGAAATATTCAATCTTAACACACACACATATATCTCTCTCTCTTTCTCTCTGTGTCTCTCTCTATCTCTCTCTGACTCTCTGTGTTTCTGGTTCATGTTTTCATGGTCTCAGCTGAATCCATCAACTTTCTGAGACCAAAGAAGATTATTTTTTCTCGAGAAAAATCCTTCCTTTTTCCTTTTTCCTTTTCATTTTCTTGCTCACCAACCATGTGCTGCCATTTCAAGGTATGTTATGACTAAAAATGTTACAAGTCCCAGAAACCCAGAAGAGCTTTTTTATTTTTTTATTTTTTCCAGTTTTGTTGTGTTTATACAAAGTTTCATCAATTGGGTTCATGTGTGTTACATATTTTGATCCACTGCTTTGTGCGAGTTCTGTGATATTTTTATTTATTTATTTATTTTGAATGGTTGTTTAGTTGTGTTTATGCTTTTCAAAAAGCACTTCCTTTTGTTGTTGTTTTTTTTTTCCACATTGGGAGGTGCTGTAGATCTCTTTAATTGGTGTAGCAATTCAGTTCCTTGTTTCCCGCAGCCACATGATATGAAGAAGGAAAGCACTTTGTTTTCTGCAACAGAGAAAAAAGTGTTTTTCTTCTTTTTTATTTTTAGTATTTTTCCAGCAACACACACAGCTTGGGATTTGTTTGAGGTTCCTTGAGAAAACAAAACAGAGAAAAAAGAAAAAAAAAGTTCCTTTTTGTGGGGAAAGTTATACGTTTTTGTGAGACACCACAAATTCCCATGTCTTTTTTTTTTTCTGCTTCATACATTGTCTCTTATCACCTATGCTAATTCTCTGTTTGGTTGCTGAGAAAATGGTAGAAAAGCAATGAAAAACAGGAATACTTACCTCCACTAAGTCAAATTCTTGGATTAGGCTAAATTTTATTAGAGGGCTTTACTCAGTATAATATGATCCCAAAATTAGTAATGAAAATTAAGGTCTGAGAGTATGGTTTCTTTTCTTAGCAACCAAATTGATTGTATGGCTGTTCTAGTTTTTAGTGTGAATTATTTGTTGTAAAAAGTGTGTTTTGATGAGATACAATGATGACTAGTACCTTTCAATGTTCATTGGAGAAGCCTGTCTCTTTTTTATTTTTGAAATTTTCTTTTCCTATTTTTTTTTCCCTAATGTGGTTTGATTTTTTGTATAAATTCTGATGCAGGAGCAGGGCTGGTTTTAATTGAATTGAAGCGAAATTGAAATGGAAGGGGATATATTTTCCGGCTTAGGTAACGGAACACCGGCGGATGGCAAGGTTGTGCAAACATTCCAGAAGAGTTTCGGGCAAGTTCAAGACATTCTAGACCAAAATAGGGTGCTAATCAATGAGATTAACCAAAACCACGAGTCGAAAGCCCCCGATAACTTGACGCGAAATGTTGGTTTGATCAGAGAGCTTAATAACAACATTAGAAGGGTGGTAAATCTCTATGCTGATCTCTCTAGCTCCTTCACCAGATCGGTAGAGTCTTCATCCGAAGACGAATTGGCTGGCGCAATGAGTTCCGATGGAAAGGCCAGTCAGAAGAGAATTAGATCCGGGTAACTTAATTGAACTAAGCTTTCTTATAAGTCCTATGTTCTTTTTTTTTTTTTTTTTTTTGTTGAGAACCATCCGGTTTCAGTGGCATGTGGCCTGATCAACCATAAGGTTCGATGAGAAAAAAAAAGGAAACGAATTCGATGAGATTGTATAATTCATATGAATGATTTGTATGTAGAATGAGAGCATAAAAATCTCAGCATTTCAATTGAAATAGCATTTTGACAAATTTTACCAATGTAATTTCTATGTTACTGTATTATCTCATTGGAATCAAGAATCTTACCTTTCACATTTCTATGTTATGTTATGTCATTTGTACTTTATTTGATCATTAATTATTGTTCTATAGACTTTAACTTGAGTGTCATCAAAGAATCAATTAGAGTATTAAATTTTTTTAGTTATCTTTTTGGGGAGGGGGGTTGTTAGAGGGGGTTTAAGTCTAATTTAGTAATCATTAAACTCCTTTTGTCACTTAATCACTATTTATGATAATAATATCCACATGATCTGCTTTTTGATTGATGGTTACTTTCAACAACCTAACTTTATTCCTTTTCCCATGTTTGTCAAAAGAGATTCTCTTATGGTGTTGTTTGTTTCCCCAGTTGAGGATTACATTGGAAGAGTTGGTATATACTGTTCTTTTAACCCCTTTAAACAACAAAAAAATCATCTAATCTTTAGAAGCTCCCTCTCAAATTCTCTCCATACATCCACATATATACACAAACCAACAATTTTGATTGAAAAGTGCTTTTATAAGTGGACCCTATGGACTATGGAGAGGTTAGTTTCATTTCTTCTTTGTGTAGTTTCTTTGAACCAATAATTTAGTTTTCTAGATTTAGGTGGAGGACCCATGTGCATGATTGCTATGAATAGCTGGAAACAATATCATGTTTGGTTCTGGACTGAGATCAGACGATAAAGAATCAACTTGCTTGCTCTACATACTTTACGACAGCTGAATATGTTTAGAATAGTTTATGTGACATTTGCTTTTCTAAAAGTGATTAAGAAGTCAAGGAGATATTATTAGTTTAGTCTTTATAACGAGCGAGGACAAATGAGAGTTCGAGAATGTGTGAACACAGACAGAGAGATAGATAATCTGTCTATTCCTTTTTTTTCTATTAGCTTGTTGCTTGCACTTTCTGCATATGGATTAGCTTCTTGATTCTTTTATTAACTTGTAGTGGAGTGAAGATGCTTGCAACTATGCTTTTACTATATTGCCTTTTTGAAACTAACATGTCATGAGAACTATGATAAAAAAAAGTTGGTCTTTGTTGACAATTATGGTCAATAATTGCAATGATCATTTGTTAATTTGTTTGTTGCATATTATTTGATCCTGCAATCAATTTTCATACGCTGTGTTCTGGAATGAAACACGTTGTGGTGTCAAGATCTGCATCGGATAGTTAGCATATCATGGGGGGTGTGTGTGTGTGTACCTCTTAGAAAAAAAGGTCTCTTGCCGACAACAGTTTGATATATGAATTCATGATCCTATGCTTTTTAAAGTTCTTGCTAGCAAAAGTTTTTCCATGCATACGCTCTTAAGGCACGCATTGATACAATCCGACATATATTTTTTTAGCCTCCATTTTATTTCTACAGGGAAAATCCCAATGCCATGAATTTGTTTTTATATGTATGAGGAGACTTATGAAATACGGATGCTTCAAATCCTCACGTATTCTATGTATATCTATATCGGATACGCGAGATATGTATATCTATGCTAGATGGTATATCCGTTGACTTTTTAGCAAGTTTTACTTACGGATACGACTGAGATACGGGATGGATATGGCATGGATACGGCAAGATACGGCTGAGGACACATTTGGGATATTTTTGCAATTATTTAAAAAAAAAAATTGGATCACCTTTTGAATATTGAAAAAATTCTGGATCAAAAATGAAATTTAAAAATTGGGTTATATGATGTCTTCACATTTAGGTCTAGGTTTTGTTTTGTGTTTCTTTTAAAACTCTCGTACTGTTTTGAAAAGGAAAAAGAGAAAAAGAAAAAGAAAAAGAAAGAGAAAAGTATGTTTTATGAGGGTTTTTTTTTTTAAGATGTTTTATAGATTGACATATTTAATTATAAATGAAGTTATTGACATATATATATATATATATATTTTAAATTGATATATCATAATCTTAGTTTTTACTGATTTACTATGATCCCGTATTTTATCCGTATTTGTACAACATTAGACGTGACTTTTCTTTTTTGGAGGATAAATATATATACATCTGATGAACCATAGAATCTCTCATGTCCATAAGGTCTTCTATAGACTTCATTATCAACCCTTGGGATATATATATATATATATATATATATATAGATATATATATATATTTTGTGATCTTATCACAGGAACACCAAACTATTTGCCATTAAGATATCATAAGAAAATTTAAAAAAAGATAATATTTGTTTTCTCCTTGTTGAGATAAAGAAGTGAAATCTGGGGAATCTCATAAGGGATGTGAAGAAAGTTTTTTTGGTATAAAAAA
>QUWJ01001721.1:0-71780 GCA_003430845.1 Xanthoceras sorbifolium
TACGTACCATTACTTTGTATATCCACTCCTCTCTCTCTCTCTCTCTCTCCCACACACTCTCACTCTTCAATCCATCGCCTATTAAAAGACAAGCAAAATGGTGCTGAATTCAAAGATGGTGGATGGCTATGCAAATTGTATGTTGTCTTTGTAGAAATGTTATGTGTATACTAGGGTACCATGTTTGGTTCATTGCACCATCGTCATCTTATATTCCCACTTACTTACCACTTTTATATATGAACAAATTTGCACTTACAGATTCAAATATCCCATGATGATGATAATATAATATGGTCGTCTTGTCACACCAATCAAACCTATTACTAAATTGCAAAAGGTCCAAAAAGATTTGACTACGAGGATCAAATTAAGAAGAGGAATCATTGCCACTAAAGAAACCAGCATCTCCTTGGGAGATTATAGGTGATTTTTTTAGCCACCCTTTTTCTGTCCAACTATATTTGCCTTTTCTTTTGGTGGTCTTTTGCTTCATTATTGAGATTCTTTTGAATATCAGCATGGCTTCTTTCAAGAATTATATGTTACAGATATGATGGAAAACAAAAAAGTGAGTAGAGAAAATGGAAAGTACACACAAGATCCCACTCACTATATTATATAACCAAGTGGCTCTCTGGCATTTTCTTGCCTTTGTCTTTGGCTTTTAAGGTCCTCGATCTCTTTCTATCTACAACTACTAGTGTAAGCAATCATCGATCCCTAGGTAGAATTAAAAGCCAACTTGTCAAGGGATGTGCATTGGGTTCCACAACATATCATATGTGCTTTATTCGATTCATAGGTCAACTATATACTTGATTTCTAGTTAAGCTTTAGAGTCAAGAAATGTTTTGAGTATGCCTGGTATATGTATAACGTTCCTTCTAATAATTTCATATCATATGTAATAAAATTAAATTTGATTGGTTACTCATTCCATATGACGTGATTAATTTAATAGAAGGTACACTACAAGCCTGATTTAGATAGAAGGTACACTATAAGCCTGACATATTTAAAGTTTTTCTCCCGTAACTTAACTCGTCACGTTCATTTAAACTTATAAACTTGTTAATTATTATGTTATATAAATAGAGTAAGTAACTTTAATTACTAGGTACTCGAACTGAACTGACGGTTTTGAACCGGAACTGAAAGACTAGGTTCTGGTTCCGGTTCAGAACTAGAAACCAAATTGGGATCAGCGGTCCCGATTTCGGTTCTTGCAATTTGGGAACCGCAACCATTCCTTTTATTTTAAAAAAAAATTCCAATGTAATTTTTTTTAAAAAAAAACTGAACCGGTTTTGAAATCGGCATGGAAGTAGAGGAGGAACCGGAACCGGAACCTTTTATCCATGGTTCCTATTCTGGAACCATGACCATGACTACTAGGTACCATCCCATTCCCATAATAAATATTAGAGATCATTAGATTATATAATTGTTGAATGAAATAACAACATTATGGTAATAAATTAGGTAAACCCATCAAATACTATGTGATATAATTAATTAGCATGTTGAGGTTTACCTAGAGGTTGGTCACACACACAAAAAAAGAGAATTGTGAGAAAAATAATAGACCAATAGGAAAGCTAAGTTTAAAAATAGGGCATGGGGTCTAATTATACAATGGGAAATTTTATGCCAATATATTTAAGAATTTCTTTAGAGATCATTTTCAAGTAAATTTTCTAAGGAGAATTCCAAAAACAACTCTCAAATTAATTTGAAAAACAACTTGATAATTTTAAAATTAAGTACAAACCTCTCCACGGGGGGTCTCTTTTTTTTTTTATAACTAATTCTGAAACTCTGTTTCAATTTTAGTTCAATATCAAAGGGGTTTTTGGAATTCCCTCAAAATTCAATAATCCATGATCGTATTTTAGAAGAAAGATGATGTAATTAAATCGTTAATAATTTCCAGTGGTACGTTCATTTATATTAATAAGATTATGAGTTTAAATTATATCTCTCATATTAATCTTTAAATTATAATACTTCAATTTGTTATGAAATCATTATTTCAATACAAGTAGATGTCGACTTTTAAGAACCAAATAATTTGTGATTTATGATTATTATTCTAAGAATTATGATCGTTGTCCTTTCAATTTACAATTACGAGGCTATAAAAGGAGCCTTTACATATTGTATATGTGACTTGGAGAACACTTGGAGAAATGAAATAATCTCTTACTTTTAAGTTTATACTATTGTGTTATTGTTTATTTGAATTATTTCATAACACGTTATAAGCGAGTTTATAACCATTGTTTGTTTTAAATTTCAGACAAGATATCATATGATCAAATGTTTTTTTAATACGTGATCAGAGATGAAAGTTTCTTAAGCGGATTGAGCCCTCCACCAAATTGTAAAGTGTGTATATTTTTTAGTTTCGTTCTAATATGATTTCAGTTACTTTCATCTCCTAATTTTGTTCACAATATTCATGCGGTTATCAATACGTGAAAATAAATGTTGAACGATTGTATTGCAACTTAAAGATTGCAAAAATGAAATGAATTATGTTACAACCTGAAGATTGTAAAATCAAAGAGCCTGACGCTCAATAGTGTCTTTAAGATTAAGAAATCAAAGCCTAAAGCTCAACTTAATAGCAGTCACAAATTTAATTATAGTTAAAATCAAAATATGAAATTCTGAATAAATCGAATCAGAAGCTAAAGTTTTGAATTCCAATTGATGTGATATTTATTTTTTAACACTAAATTCTCAATTCATGGTACTCAATTATAAACCTGAAGTTTATATAAGAACTTGATGTTCTAATAAAATCCTAAATTTAAATTAAATATGAATTTTATTTAGAACCTGAAGTTTTGATATAAGTGGGTTCAAAGTACAAAAGTAATTTGCCTTTTGTTTTTTTTTTTTTTTATTTATCAACCTAGTTGCTGCAGTTATTATTTTATTCTACTTCAATTCTGAATTTATTATCTAAATATGATATGAAATTATTTAGCAACTTTAAGATTGTAAACAAGAAGCCTGAAGCTCTATCTAATTACTCATTTCTAATTGAAATATCTTATGGTAAAAGAGTTTTTTTGTCTTTTATTTTTTTAAAAGAAGATTTTTATCACCATGTAGACATTGAGGAAACATATTCCACATGCCTCAGATACCAGAAATAGATATTTCAATATTTTATGCTTTAAATTTGCACTTGAAGCGCAATACAAGAGCACATATTCGAAACATAGTATGAGTTGATATTATAAGTTGACAATATTTTATGCTTCTCAAGCTTTTCTCTCCTCTTCTCTTTCTCCCTTCTTCGTTTCTCTCTCCTCTCCTCCCTCGTCATTGGTCGATACCGATCTGCTTCTTTTCTTATTTCTTTCAAAGTTTGGTCACGGTTTCGTCAAAGTCTTGTGACCCTTTTGCTTTCAAAAATTGCGAGTATCTCTAGTTATGAGTAAAAGTGTTATTTTTCAGTTTTTATGTGATTGATTGATTATACATGATTTTTTTTAGTTCTTGGTTATGAACAATAAAACTATTAAAATATGGTTAAAAACAACCTTGGATGTTAATGAACTTGTTTTTAGAAATTTAGTGGTAAAACTGTAAAATTAAGTTTAGTGGTTACGTGGAGATATTGATCAAAATAAAATTAAGACGAGCATTGGGATCCATTTTGCAGTTAAAAAACATGCAACGGCTATTCTGTTCAAAATTGGATATACTGACTCAATGGTTGCGTATGTATTTTCGTAACATTTACATTTTTAACTCTATTAGGTCTAAAGTAATATAGTTAATAATACTTATGACAAAGGTTTTTTTTTTTATAACAAAAAGAACCAAAAAAAAAAAGCATATGTAATACTGTTCTATAACCTGTCTGACTAATACACCAAGCTAGAAAGAATTTTAATAATATACCTAACAGAAAAGTTAACAGTCAAGGATATAGGGAGAAAATTGACTATAAAATAAAATTACAGAGAAATTTTTAACTATAAATAAAATTAATGGGCGAATTTTAACTAAGACACCAAACTAGAAGAAAATTTTAATAATTTGTTAAAAGTTTTTTCAATTCTAACCAGTTTTATTTTTCTTTGTGTCAACTTTGATTAGAATCTTACAAAAGTAAATAAATAAATAGAAGTAGTGTTGCTTTTGACATTGCCAAAAAACAATTCTAAAAGCAATCATATTATCAAATTGAAGATAAAAATATGGATCTCAACCGCATGAGACAAACTTTTCATCTGCATTAAATCTTAATTCAAAAATCTTAGATCTTCATTAATTCAACTGAAAATTCGATATATTATTTAAGCTTAATAGAACAATAATAATCTATCATACAGTAACAGCATATAACATCACAATCGAGATAATACACTTTCATATATAGGTCCACTAATATTATGTGTTAGACATGATTCTCCTTATTGATATAGAAATTGAACAGGTTACTGTGGACATGTCCCTAGCTATCTCATACCACACATTTTAGCTCTTGGGTGCTAATTAAACAAAGGTGTGTTATCGTCAATGCAATAAACAAATCCTAGACAGTGTCATTGACTGATGACAAAAATATGAAGCTCATTCCCATCATCATCCCTAAACCAATTCGTTCATAACTGTTCGAATAATATGTCAGTTAATAAGGAAACGTGCCAATTGTAACAAATAGATGAATTTATGTATACTGTATTTTAATAAGAGTATGGTATGCAATTTCAAACACTACCCAATTAAGGGTTGTATCATACAACTCTAAACCAAAAAACTATAAGCCCTCTAAATAATAATACCAAAAACTTACTTCAATCACCAGCATCTCAAACTCCGGAAGTTGCCGTCGCTGCCAACAGATAACATACTTCAATCAACAATTGTTAAGCTGAAAGCATTAAGTATTTCATACAATTAATAAATGCTAATACTCAGCTTAGATATATGCACATAAACTAAAAGCTTTTGTTTCAAAAACTGGAAAAAGAAAAAACTTTTAATCACACTACTATACATCAAATAGTAAACAAAACCAAACATTCCTTGCAGAATATGTGAAGGTCCAGTACCTTTAGCAGAAGGTTCGTCTTGGGGTTTCATGGCTGGGAAGAGAAGAACTCCTGTTCCACAAAAAGTAAGAGATGGTGAGTGACTGCAAACAATATGAAAGACTCATGCAAACCATGCAGACAGATTAACAGAGAAAAATAACCAACCTTGATATTCTGCGAGTCGGTAAACAACATTGTTAGCCGATCAACACCTAAACCCCAGCCAGCAGTTGGAGGCAATCCATACTCAAGTGCTGTACAAAATGTCTCATCCAGAGCCATTGCTTCATCATCGCCCGATTGCCGATCCTGAAATGTAAACCAGACGTCAAATTTACATAAAGTTCTCACAGATTTTTTTAAAGATACAGCAACACGGAACTTCTAAACATGTCATACCTTCAGTTGTTCAGCAAATCTCTGGCGTTGTACCACAGGATCATTCAGCTCAGTGTAGGCATTGCAAAGCTGTTCAGTTGTAAAAAGAAAAGAAGCAGCACGAGTTAAAGCAATGATTTTAAGAAAAGTTGAAAATGGGAAGAAAAAAATACCAGGAAGGAATTATCATACTTCATGCTTGTTAATGAACAATTCAAAACGCTCAGTCAGACCAGGTTTTGATCTATGCCACTTTGCCAAAGGACTCATGATTTCAGGATGGTTAATGATGAAAGTAGGATTCACACATGTCACCTCCAAAAAGTGCCCAACAAGCTGCCATCACATGAAAATTTAGAGTAAGCTACAACAACTAGATAAAAGTCAGTGCAGAGGATCTCAAGGTGTAATACTTCAAGAATGTGCAAAATGCATATGCGCCAACAAAAATCTACATACATTCAAAATTATTCTAATGATAGAATTGAAGTGGATAGCATTATCATCGAATAATTATTTCCCAATAATGCAGACAAAATCGCTTACATTCAATGTAATTATGATGCAGTTATAAACCATACATTTGTAACAAGGTTAACTGTCTCTCTGAATAGTTTCTGCTACTGTTTAATGAGTGACCAATCAAATGCAATCATAATGATCATTACTTTAAAAGGAAACAGCAGACTAGGAATAGACTTTATTAAATAAAACAAGAGCCACTCTCAGTTATCTAAATAGTCTACAAACACTTTCTATTAATATATATTTTTATTGAATTATGAACAAGTCGAACCACCAATAGACTAGGTTCTTTCTCAACCAGCCTGTTAAGCCAAGTCAAGTCGGAGACTTTACACCAAGAAACTCCTGGCCTTGCAGAGATAGCACTAGGTAGCATGTACCTCCACTTTATATAATAGAATATACACAGTACAATGGCAACAGAAGTTATCCAATTCATGTCTAAAAGTTGTTAATAGAGCAAATGTGGAAAAAAATTTACTTTGTCTAATAAACGAGCTGTTGTTTGAGGAGGGGGGCATTTGATATCAAACTTCAAGCACGTGTCCGCTAGATATTTTTGGTCTCATCACTCGATAAGTCCTTTGGTATTTGAAGGTTAGCCAATTTCTCTACTCCTCTATCATGTCAATCCTTCTGTAACAAAACCATCATATGAATTATTCCAGAAAAGAGTTCCACATGAATCATTATATGAATTATTCTAGAAAAGAGTTCCACATAATCTTTAAATTTATAACATTCATGAACCATAAACAAAGTTTGTGAACCTGAAAGGAGGGGTGAAATCAATCTCAATGGGATCCTTATCAAGCCCGTTGGCATGATATTTGATTTTATAACCACCGGTAATTTCCTTGACCATCCCTGTTTCATATAATTAACATCAGGAGAAGTCCAGAAAGTCTAGGTTACATGAAAAGGTAAGAGACAGAATCAACAGTTTCTTGCAACACCATAAGATTTTAACTTACCACTCAACATTTTCTCAGTGAGGTCCATCAGGTCATTGTAGTCCGCAAAAGCCATGTAAAACTCACAGGTGGTAAACTCAGGATTATGAGTCAAATCAATACCCTCATTTCTAAATTGTTTCCAATCTCATATACTCTTTCCAACCCACCAACAACCAGCTGCTTAAGGTAGAGTTCAGGCGCAATGCGCATGTAAAGCTTCATGTTCAGTTCATTGTGAAAGGTCACAAAAGGACGGGCTGCTCCACCAGCAATCATATTCATCATTGGTGTTTCAACCTGAAGGTGGTTTCACATTAAAGACAAAGATATGAAACATAAATGAAGTAAAAAAAGACCACCGACAAATGACATGACACCAAAGTGATCATAAGGACAGTTAGAGATAACTAACCTCCAAGAAATCAAGATTGTCAAGAAATTTCCTAATATATGAAATGATCTTGGACCTGGTCTTGAATATCTGTCGAACCTCCAGATTCAACATACAATCCAGATAACGTTGGCGATACCGAGTTTCCTAGTAGCAAAAAGGAATGGTTTTTAGTCGGAGCAAAAACAAGGAAATTGAAAACCAAATTGCTGAAAATATTAGTTAGAGAGTTGTCACTATCCTTGAAATATGGAAATCAAAATTTACACACAGAGTTTCATTATAGCTGAAATTAAGAAAAATCACAAAAGACTCTTCACATACAGAACAATAGCAAATTGTTTCATAACATTATGCTCAGAGTACAATCTCCCTTAGCAAAAACCATGATGATGTATTGCTACTGGTCCACATTATTCACTACGATGCCAGTGCAACTTTTATGTTGCAACCTGAGTACATTTCCCTTGGACAGTTTCAAATCAACAATTATAAGGCAGTTAAGTTCATGGCTAACTTCATCCAGTTTCAGGTTGCAAGACTAGAAATGAAAGGTAAGTTCAATTCTCAAGTGCCAAGAGCTGAATCATCACCTAATAATCGCAACTGACTATATATATATATATATATATATATATATATATATATTAACAATAGCCATGTTAGATATTAATTCAAACTGATACATGTCGTAGTCCAGTCCATACCTCCTAAACCAATTGTTGGGGTTTGGATGATAAAAACCAACTACTTGGTCAGGATTAGGATTAAGACAGTGGAAAAGTTTCAATTCTCATTCCACGAGCTGAATCATCACCTAATAATCGCAGCCGACATTCAGCTAAAATTTATATATTAACAGGCATGTTAGCTAGTAATTCAAAGTGATACCTGTGGTAGTTCAGTCCATACTTCCTAAACCAAATGTTCGGGGTTTGGATGATAAAAACCAACTACTTAATCAGGCTTAGGCTTACGCAGTGGGAAAGTACACAACTTTATCAACACGCATATCAAGAACAAAGTGGAAAAATAGTAACAAGCCCCTTGCAAAATAAAAACTTTAAGGTGCTTAAGGTGCTAATAGCTTTCAATGCTATGGTTAAGGGTCAACATAATTGTCCATAGAATCAAAGCTAGTAATTATTAATAATACTGTAACACCAAGTACCACCAATCCTTTACATGTATGCAAATTTTTTTGTGCTTTAATTTTATTTTTACTCAGATCTTTCCATCCGCATCAGATAGTCAAATACATCTAAAAGATTATAGCTATGTATCTTATTTCATAGGCCTAGGACAAACCTGTATGCCAAATTAAGCTAATTTCATTTCATGCACATATGCTAAGTGAAAATAAAACATCTAAATAGAAAAAAAAAAATTGATTTCACTAATATAGTATATGTAAAGGTCGTACCTGATCTTTTAAAGTAATATATTCCAGGATTCCTGGTACTTCCTGGGGACCCATATATCAGTTTTCTGCAGAAAAGGAACAATGTTTTAACATCATGAAAAAAGATCTCAGCCAACACCAAATCAGTCACATTGATGTTTGTCACCTTGACATTGGCATTATCTGCACCAGGAGCTGCTTTCTGCCTTGGCATCATATGGAGACAATGGGATAAAACTACAAATGATCTCGGAAAGATACTTAGCTCTCCCTTTTAGTTGTTCCTGAGAGAAACAAGTAAAACAAAGATTAAACCAAGGATAATAGAAAGTTCATCATCCAGATCATAATAAAAGCCAGCATAAAAAAATTTACCAAGATGAGAGCATATACATCATTAGCCCAAAATCAAGTCCTTAGAATCTACATAACATAAAAAAGAATCTATAATTAATAGGAAAAATAAATGTAAATGAACCAGCTACTGCTGTATCCCGAACCTGGAAATCCAGTTAAACCAAACAATATCACCACGCTTCACACTAGAATGGAACTTAGAAAATTCAAACTTCATCCATGCCTGACTTGCTGCAATAACAACAAGACCAATTATTAGTCCTCTTAATACTGATGTTTCAAAATTCGAATGACTCCAGCCGCCTCAAGGCGGCACCTCGGCCGCCTCACGGCCAAGAGCGGCCTTGAGTTCGGGCCTCCTCTCCCATTCTTCTTGCTCAATTCCGCATCAATACCATGAGGCGGGTCGAAAAAAACCTGCGCATATTAATTTTTTATACAAAAAAAAAAAGATTTAAACAAAAGAAAACCCCGAGGTCCTATTTACAACAGAAAGGTCCTATCTACTCTCACCAAACTCAAACCCTCACCTGTGTCTAACCATCAAACCCTATCTCCAAACTCCAAGTTTCAACAAGCTATCTCTATTCTCCAAGACTCCAAGCAGGGTTTTTTGTTTCGACTTCCTATTATGTACATGTTATGTATTTGGTTGGTTAGACTTTTGAAAAGCTTTAGGTTGTTTATGATATGCTAGCAAGATGGTTAAGTGTAATTATAAAGTTATGATAGAAAAACCTTCATTGCGGAGAATGTGATGCCATGTCCATTTCATTTTGTAAAATCAAATAAATTAGTTTACCCAAAAAAAAAAAATTTGCAAGCTGCTTAACTACTAGTAGGAGGACTATATTATCTTTTGCAGAGTCCATAACAATACTAAGAATAATTTTATTCACCTTGTACATTTTATGAAAGTAATATCAGTGATGACACTTTGGTACATATTTCAAGCCTCTAAACATCTAATATATTTTTTTTAAAAAAAAACATTTTGCATTATTTAGCATTTTCGAATTGAAGTGACTGCCTTAACTTGCGAGGACATACCGCCTTGCAGGTTTTAAAACATTGCTTAATACAATAAAAATACAGAAAAAAATGAAAAGGAACTTTAATAGCACAATCCCATGTGTTGCAATAAATAAATCCCACATCTCATATATAAAAGTTTCAAACTATGAAAATGATACACAACCAATGTTTAAAAAATCATGTGAGGCGTCCGCCTCCCCCTGACTATTGGTCGGCTCTACCTCATCTCCATGAGGGGAGTGAAGGCAGCGGGCGGCAAAGCGAGGCGAGTGAAGGCGGCGAGAGGCGAAGCGAGACGACTCGGGGCGGTCCAAGGCGGATCATATAAAATTGGGTACTTTTTTTCTCTTGATCTGGTGAGAGCTCAAATGAGAACTGGGTCGAAGTGAATCGGAATCCGGCGAGTCGAAATAGAACTAGGTTGGAATCTGGTGTGAGAGAGAGCTAGATTGGAATCCGGTGAGTGGTGAGGGAGTTGGTATGGTCAGAATTTGTGTTTTTTTTGTTTATTTTATTTTATTTGTTTACAGGGAGGGTAGTGGGTGATATGGCAATATATGGTTGGGGGTCATTGACATAGACTGGTTGTATTTGGTGGATGGATTGCTTTTTTTATAAATTGCTTTCCTTGATAATTACATTAGTACAATTCTTCTAAAGTTAAATAATACTCTTTATTATTCTTTATTATTCATTAATGTTTCTAATTATTAGATAAAACTTAATTTTAATCCTTAACTTATTGTGAAGAATCACTTTTTTATTTATCTTTTTTATTTGAGTTCACGGGGTCCCTGAATTATCCTAGATAGCCCAAATTAGTCTTTTTAAAAAAGACAGACTACTTACACACAAAAAAAATCTAAAATCCTATTTATTTCTAATTGGAATCTTCATGTTAGTAATGTGATTGTGAATTATTTATTTCTATTTTAGTGTTTTTTTTTTCATAATTTACCACTTTCGAATTGAGGCGACTGTCCTCACCTCACGAGGAACATAACTGCCTCGCGTATTTTAAAACATTATACACAATAACATGAGATACAAGTAAATTAAAACAAAATAAGTTCACAAAGCTGAAATTGAAAAACCCTTAGCCCTATTTAAACATTCAACATTTTTATTCATCCATCTGCGATTTTAAGAACTTTGTTTGGAAAAATTGCAAGGATATATCCTACGAAGAAAATTAAACATGAACATAAGCAACAGAACTTAGTATAATTCATTCATTCCAATTTTCTTTCCTTTTCTGCAATCTAGTAAAATCATCCACATAGATCTATATATGTAAGTTAGATATTAGTCAATCATCAGTAATGACAATCTGATTGTACTACTATTAGGTTCTGACCTGAAAAAAAAAGATCGATCAATTAACCATCCTAGAGTCCTCTAAATACATCAGCAAATTATTATCCTTATATGCTATATTCGGGTTAATCTTCAACAAAGTTTACTATCATAACACATTCTGACTCTTCCTCTTTGAGAGGGAAATGAGATTTATAAGAAAAAAGCATAAAATGAATTTCAACTGCAACACAATGATAACAATCAAATACCTTGCGTCAGCCATAACTGGACTTTAGCACCACCACCATGCAAATCATAGAACAAGAGCTTTGATGAGGAAGATCTTTTGCTCATGATTCTTCCTAGCATAACAAAACCATAATAAAGTTAGATATTTACAAAATAAAAGATATATCATATATCATCTTAAAATTAATATTTTTATACCTGCCAATGATACTGTTTCACTCTCAAGATGCTCCCCATTGTTTAAGCTTTCATACTTCTCAATATATTCAAGGATAGTAAGTGTGGCAAAGAATTGTGAGGATATGGATTTTTTCCATCAGACTTCTGTGCAGCAAGATATTTCAGCCTGTTTTCGAAGTATTGCTGCAGATCAACAAAAAAAAAATTAAATAAAACAAAGCAACAAAATAAGTTTGCCATTATGTCCAAAAAGGGTGTGCAAGAAAGCCACAAAACTAGAGAACATGAAATCATACTGTTGGATCCATATCCTCATCATCAGCTGCAGGTTTCTGACTCTGGGAGCTTGCCTTGGCAGCAGCCTGGAAAACATGCATAATAGGATCATATCAACAAATAAAGGTGCTTTAAGTAAGGCGCTTTAAGTCCATGGATGACAAAAAATCATAATCAATAATGACAATTGTTGGAAGAAAATCAAAGAATGCATTAACTTCAATTCATGGTCATCATCTGCATGAAAATAAAATAATTATAAAAAAAAACTCTTTATTCATTCAATATTGCCATTTTCTAACAAAACCACAACTATAAAAAGCCATAGTGAGAGAAGCACTCTATTTTATAACATACAACATTGAGAAACGTACTATAAGCAGCAAATTAATTCATAAGCATAACATTACAAATTTCTAAAGATTATCAGTCAATTCCGCTACTCCCAACTAATAATTTATGCATGTATAAGTTTAGGCAAGACACGGAGAGAACAATCAGCAGCGTGAAATGAACGCAATGTACCTGTTTGGCCTTCTCCACCTCTTTGCGCTGCCTTTCCTCTTCTCTTTGTTATTCTTCATTTGCCTTCTTGAGTTGCACTACCACAGTTGAACCATAAAAGAAACGAAAATCAATCACTAAACAAATAAAATAAAAAAAACTACTGATAAATCAAAACGAAATAAGACAGAGACTTCTTGCTAATGGTTTTTCTTCGGGAGCGGAAGGATCGGTGGACGACGAGTCCACGGCTAAGTTTGAGACGGCTTTGGCTTGTTTCGTCAACGGACCCCTCCATGTGCGAGAGAGTGTGAGTGTATTGCGTGCGAGCCGGAGAGGGTTTGGAAATTGAACAAAAAAGTAAGGTTGGAAATGGTGTATATGTGAGTCAGGTGAGGGAGTGAAACCGGCCACTGCCAGTAAAACTAGGGTTTTGTGGAAAGGACGCTTTTTATTTGGGCTTGGGTTTTCTCTCTACGATGTTTTGTGCAATTTATCCCCCACTTTGCCTCCAAATGGCCCCAATTCTAAATACCTTGTAAACTTATAAATTTTAGGAAAAATTGCACAAATGCCCCAAATTTAGATAATATTAATATCCGTAATAATTTTTACCATAATTATATAAAAATCCCCTAAAATATGTTGACCACAGTTAAATTAATGTTCATATTATAAAAAAATATATATATATTCATTAATGCTGCTCTTACTGGAATTAATTTTTTTTTTTAAGAATTTAAGTTTTAAAAATAATAAGTGTGTTTATTTAATAGCTTAAAAATTATATAAAAATGGTCTCTTTAAAAAATATATATATAAAAGACATTTTTCACTCTTATATCAGTTATAAACAGTTAATCCACTCGTTAATAAACAATTAATCCACTCATTAGTTAACGGATTTTAGGAGTTATTTGTACAATTATAAAAGTTACCGTGGGGGTACAAATGTATATATTCTTCCGTTAAATAATAATACTTTCTTTCTTCTTTTTTTTTCTTTTGAAAAAAAAATACACTTAATGGAAGTGTTTTTTTCAAACAAAAGAAAACTACAACTACTTGCTAAAAGAGAACTTTAAACCAATATTTCTGAAAACATTTCCTGTATTTTCACAAAAAAGTGCTTGTAAATAAAAAACTCTTCTTGCAAATTATCTACTTATAATAAATGTTTATTTGAAGTCATTACTAGTCACCATTTAGCAAAGTGGTAACAATGCTGCCATCAGTTGTGTTTTTGTGATGGGATAACATTTGTTGCTACAAACAAAAATCATGGCAGGGGTAATAGAATCTCATACATTCGTTACTCGTAATCCATTTCGGAACAAATGAGCCGATACAATTTGCAGGCATCTTACCCCATTTCTTTATAAAATTAACATAATACAATGCATAAATTAGCTGAACAATTAGACTTTTCTCTGCATGTTCTCCTGGTCTCCATACTCATCTTACAAATGGTATGAGCAATACTCAGCATAAAAGAGCTGCATGAGAAAACAAGGAAAGAAACCAGGACATAGGTTGAGCTAGTTTTCGGTCAAAATAATATGAAATCTAGATAATAGCACAATTAAATACTCTGAGTTGGATTGCATTCCACTCGGTGTGCAAAGCCCCCACATTCATATCAAGTAACTCAAAAGCAAGTTGAGTTTGTACACTTCTAAATATACTTGTTTTTGAACAATTATAGGTGTTAAGGTGGCTAAAAGAATTGAATGACTATAGGGTCCAAAACCACAATATTGAACAAGCATTTCTTGAATGACAATCAAGACTACCTTCTTAGCACGGTGATCATAATCTTACGCGATAGAAAATGTAAGTGTAAATTGTAGAGAATACAGCAGAAAAATAGAAGTTTTGAAAAATTAGCTGGCCTAGCATGCCAAATAGACATTACCCATCCCCAGAGAAAACTGTCAGGTTAAATGGAGTGTGTAAATTGCGATCATATTCTTTTATGTAATTCATATTGAAGAAATAGGTGGATTATTACCTTCCATATGAACATGTAACAGGAAGTTATTGAAGCTTTACTGTTTAGAATCACAGATTTGGCACGGTTCCATAGAATGTAGCTAAGATGATATGGCCCAAAACCTGTAGTGATGCAGATAGAGAAATCATATATGAGACATCTAATTACTGTTGGAGACTTAGCATATATAACAGAGACTTCATATATTTATGCAATAAATCGCACAATATAACAGAGACTCCGTATATTTTATGCAATGAATGGCAAATGTATTAAAATCCTAGTTGATTAAGGGTTGAAAGTTTAAGCCAGAAGTTGCATCACACTTTCTGGCTCAGTCAATCACATTTTTCAAATATTTTTTTCCCTGTTATCTCAGAAGTCCCCTGCTCCTTTTATTTGATACATAGAGCCATAGTTGCTCCATGTTGTCATTATATATCTGATTATAGATGGGGGGTTTCCAAGATTTGAACTCAAGACCATTAGGTCATAGATGCTTCATACTATGTCAGTTATCACTAAAACCTAAAAAGTTCAAACCGTAAGAGCCTAACTAGTAGTAGTTAACAAATAGTGCTCTAACAAGTTCAGAGGTTTTTCTTTTTCAATGAGGAACTGATATACCGTAGTAACAAACATTATCGCATAATAGAACTTTAGGAAAACTATTTTTGTACAAAACTAATAACACTATAATTTGGAAAAAACAAAAAATTACAGTACAGTGTTTCCACAAAACTTAACAATTTTGCACTAACTTGAGAACTTATAGTATTTAAATGCAAAACCAACCCACTTTATTAGTGATGCAGTATCTGGGTTATAACTTAAAGAGTTCAAATATTCCTAAAATTTTTCTTTAAAAAAAACAAAGCTAATTGGACAATCAACCAACTCATTTGTTAGGTATTGCAATTCAACTTGGAGCAAAACTTTTATGTTAACATTCTCAGCTATCTTAGACAGTGAAAGAGGGATTTTTTTTTTTTTTATCCACACAAAAGCAAAAGAAAAATTGAGGAAAACTTCTTGTAATGTAAAGCATCAAAACAAACAACAGCTTCAGATTGTATATAAGAGAACTAAATCATTAACAGAATAAAACTTTGTGCATGCCCACTAATGTTAATGCGCAGAAAAAATAAAGTAAACACATTACTGTGATGAATTTGCTCCACGGGTAGGAAGATGTTGCTCCAACAAAAATTGCAACAGAGTAAGCCATTTCCAGTAGAGAAATGCAAGTCCAAAATACCTGTCCATGCCAATTAGTCACAAAAGGATATTAAAAAAAATGGAATAGAAAAAGAAAAAAAAAACGGTGACTGTTAATTCCTCAAGTTGTGTGTTGTCTATGTCCAAAACATATTGGGTAAATGAATGATCAGTAAATAGATTAGTAGTTAAATGAGAGTGGTCTACATGAAGATCAAGGCTGAAGAATAATGAAAATTGAAGACATCATGTCAAGCTTGAAGCATGAAAAAAACGAATAAGCAAAGATAAAGTTGATAAGAAGATAAGGTAAGTATCAAATTGCATAATCTAGAAGTTACGGCATATTTGCATGATATTTTTGCATGGTGTAGGTTTTATTCCGATTTTAATTCTGATAAAAGTGCATGATTTATTTGATATGTGGTTTCTAGTCTATATATGTTGTGCTAAGATGGTCTGCACATGGTTTCATACACCACACCATATATATAGATACTTGTGCTTTCCAATTTATTTTATGATTATTTTAAATCTGATTCGAGAATATGAATATTAATATAAAATATACATTTTCTTTATTGATCTATTGAAGTAACAAGTTCCTGAAGGTTTTCCTTATGAAAGTTGGTTTTCTTGTTGAAGTGTATTTAAAGTGTTTTGAAATTGTCCATTGAGTCTAATCAGTGATATATATACCAAGGGTCACTTACCTTGGTGGTTGGAAGAGCCTCACATGCTCCTTCAAGTCACTAAGGTTCAAAAATCTAGGTATGTATATATTTGTCCCACCATTGTGCATAAAGCACAATGAATGTGGGTAGACCTCTTCCGTGTTAAGAGTGGACGGCTCCTCGTATTAAGAGTAGACCTCTAACCCGCAAGGCATCAGATCTCAAGAAAAAAAAAATCAGTTACATATACACACACAAACTCTTATTATATTAGTGCACAATGAGGGATGGAAAACTCTTATATATATATATATATATATATATATATATATATATATATTAAAATATATTTATGTTGTTCGGAAACTATTATTTATTGATCGAGGATATAAATCACACAGGAAATAAAATTCCTTGTTAGCGTCGGTTTACATGTGGCATGCTTTTGTTGCCTGAATTAGTTTTTTTATAGAGAGATAGACTTTCGAAATTATTATTTTCATAAAACTATTACTTCAATTGACCCTATATATAAAAAAAAAAAAGGGATGAGCTTAAGAATAATACCCCCATTTGATTTGTTTGATATTCAAATTACTTTTTAATCCTTTAACCTGCTTGAAAATTATACAAATTAATAGGACTAGAAATGTCATTTGGAAAATTTTATTTCTTTTACAATTGTTGTAATTTATAAAGACAATTGCGTCCATACTAATTTTTTTTTTTGTTAGCTATTATAATTAATTCGGGATTTGGAGGTCAGGGACACAACTTAAATTCACAATCTCAATCGTGTAAGTGGCACAACTTAAATTTACGACCTCAATCGTGTAAGTGTGCGGGCCAGCCTCATTTGATTGCATCTTTAATGAATTTGAAATTACACAAAATATACATCAGTATAATATGTAAAAGGGTGAAAATGTCTTTTTGTTAGTTGAATTAGGATTTTTATCTTAAATTTGACAGGTAATTGACTATTCCACTTCTACACCCCCTGTAAATTTGACTATCACAGATCTGTTGATTACCGTTATATCCTTCAAAGAAGGACAAATAACGTAGAATGGGACTATCAGACTTAGAATTTGTCAAGTGATTCTGACAAGGGTATGGTGATGGATATGGCTTTCATGACTTCACTTATTTCACACTCAACCTTATGTCTATCCTCCTCCTCACAATTATTCACTGAATCCACAACAATCGTTTTCTTTTAATTTCTTTCTTTCTTCTTCTCTTCCATCTTATCACCAAAAACCCCTAAAACTCTAGATCCCTACTTGTCTTTCTATTGTCACACTATACTGAAGATCGCAAGCTCCCTGTCCAAATCTCTTGTTCGATAATCATTCACTGTGAATTTCGAATTTTTTTTCATTTAACAACTCTCAATTTCATTTTGTGTTTTATTACATTTGGGATTTGGTTTCTTGTGATGAGAAGTTGATAAAACAAATTGATTTTGGACACAGTATTTGGGATCATACATCATAGAACTCAATTTCCTCTCAGCTCTGGAAGAGAGAGCAAGACCAAGAGAGACAATCTCAAGAGGCGAGGGAAGAGTGAATCTGAGACCTACACTTGTAAGTAAGAACTTGATCATTCTACACACTGAAATTTTCTACTTGGACTATAAAATTCATCTTCATGGTTTCTTATCCTTCTGAGTTTTTCGACGAAAAAATCTTTGTGACCCTGCTTATCGTTATTATCTTATACCATTTGATTAAGCTGCTTGGTTTATGTTTTGAGTATCAAACTTAAAACAATTTTCGTATACAGAATTTCTGCATGAACTGTTTTTATATGATTTCTTCATAAATCATCAAATATGCAATAATAATATTTTATCTTAAATCTTCAGTGACCTACGGGAGACGTGCATTAAAAAGATGGCATGTATTGAAAACTAACCCGCTTTTGTCCCAATTCACTGTAAAAAGTTTTGATTCCAAATATTTTATCTCCTTCAATATCCGGTACATCCTGCATAAAGTGCAATTTGAGCTCAAAAGTCAAAACAAAATCAATCACCTTACGATTGTTGCAAAACCAAAAACAACCACATTAAAATGAAACACCATTTACCTTAAACAATGCTATAAACAACTGAGAAGAAGCTCATGAATGCAGTTGCAAAGATTAGAGGCCTTGAGAAAAAAATGGGTCTCTTGTACACGTGGGTCTGGAAATTGCCAACTACATTAGTATTCAGGAATTCAATTTGTATAAAACAATGAGAAGAAGAACCTAAAGTTTGATGCTTTGTGCAAATCAACAGGATGCAAGTCAAACAACATTTTGCGGCCCTGACATCCTTGACAAACTAATAATGCTTTGAGGTCTCTGTTAGAGGTTCTCGAACACTGAGCTTGCAATGCTTAATACATTGAGATCACTCTCTAGTGTTCACACAGAGATCGGAGACCCTTGTGTCACACTAAAATATTTTTTCAGGTTCCTGTGTCTGACATCAACAATTACATAAATATTGTCATAGAGACATTCTCATGAGTAATCTAAAATAACCTCGATGGAGCCATGCATCTCAGGGATCAAATGTGTGCGCATGTGTGATGACGTGTGCTAAACAGAGGAAGAAAAAATAGAGAGGATATAATTTGGTTCATAAAATTCATGCTTATTCAATGGAATCCTGGCCACTTATAAGCTCACAATTCAGATAAACTAATCAACCACCTAGCTAGAATTCAGGAGCAGTAATGCCAAACAATGGAAACGTGGTTGCTGATTCTTTTGCAACATATCAGCACCTGGAAACGAAATGGAAGGCCTCCACTAACAACGCCTATAACTGGGTCCTTCCCTAAGCCACCTAGCAACATGCATGGAATGCATGAACATACTTGTATGGTCTACACGGCTTAGCCCGTATCATGTGATAGCAAGAGATACATACATACATCCATATATATATATATAGAGAGAGAGAGGAGAGTAGACATAAAATAAAGGTGTGGAATGACCTGCATGTGAAGATAAAAAAGCAAGTTGAACATCACTGCCTCGAACTGTGAGGATGCACATAGCCGCAACAACCTGCAAACCTCTTCCATCTCAATAGTGGCAACTGAATGCACAAAGTTTAAAGACTACTATTTTAACTAACTTCTAATTATTATCATGTTAAAACGCAGGACAAAACTAATTTTAGAGATGCTTGACTGCTGACTTAAGATTACTTCATAAGACCATCAAGTCATAAAACCAATTACCAATATTGAACCATCATACTATTTTTGTGCATCTATTATCCAAAATTTAACAAGGATCAAAACCTTTTATTCCTGGAGTGACACAGAATCATGTATTGGTCAAAACAGACCAGTAAAAGAATAGATTGATGTACACCATCGCAAATGAATTAAGCAGATTTTGCATGAGTTAGGAATAATTCCTGGTAAATACAAGGTCTAAACAAAAGAAACTATGTAGATTATTTAGTCAACCGTAGAAGCACAAGTGGGTTCAATTGTATACATGCTTGGTTTTGGGTATTGTTGGGTCTATGTTCTTTCCAATCAGTCTGAGAAGGTCCTTCTCTAAACCAGCTTTTCACATTTGAACAGTTCTAAGCATTTGTATCAAGAACCATGCATGGAGATAGCAACCACCTTCCAGATACAAAAAGACTGCTACTGTGTTTATGCTCACTTTATTAAATTAAAAACAGCTATAATATTTTTGAGTCCATGTATGTGTTATTACTCGGTACTCCTAAAATGGGCTCTTTTTACGATGCAATTGTTGATCCCCAGTCAAACCATTTGGCCCCCAAAGTCTGAATCTCAGTGCTTATTCCAACCTTAGCATGCATACCCAATCCCATGCAGCACAGGAAAACACAACCATAAATAGGCGATGATCTTAATTTATTAGCAACCTTGACCAATTTGAATTTATTCAACAGGACAGACATAATTCAGTTGAACCCTTTACAGTATATTGTGTAGAAGAAACACTGATACTGAATTACAGCTTTCAAATTTTGCAGATAAGTTACAAGAAGGAAGTGTATGGTCGATAAGAACCATATTACCAAACCCATAAATCCCAGCTTCCCTTGGCGACCGCAGAGCATGTTACAATCAGATAATTAATTGCATTACCAGCTCCCACAGTTCTTTTTTGACATTTATTGCAAAAGATATAAAAGGCGCGAAGAGGAACATTTATTTGCAAGATCAAGCATGAAAGTGTCTTATATAGCCACACCATAATACATACTGAAAAATGCATCCAACAACTACTTAAAAGGTGATAAGAACACGTATGCGATTATTTTAATACCAACTCACATTGATGGAATATGCAGTTCCAAGTACAAAACTGATGAAAAGGGCCCAAAAACAATGGCCACGAACCTACAATCCATCCAAGCCAGAAACTCTGTAAAGAAAAAGAAGTGAATATTAGCATCTTCACAGTTAAGAATACACAGCATTCTAGACCACAAAAAAGAAAAAAAAAAATGACAAATGACAACTACAATAATTTGAAGGAGTGTAGACTAATTTCATAAATGACGTAGCACACTTCAACATGCTACTTAGTAATACTAAATATTCAAATGCCCAGAGCTTCTTACCTGCTAGGTTTTCTACACAATGTGAAATTCACACAAGGTAAATGAAGGGGACATGTAAATGAGGAATGTAATTGACAATTCACAATAATGATAACAGTTTACTTGAAAATTGAAAAAGGAGGTCAATGTGGTTTTCAAGAGTAAAAAGCAGGTTGTGACTACAGGGAACACAATCTCAATGAAGTATCAAAGTATCAAAATGAAATACATGCAACATGGAACGAGATCCCAATGCCACAATCATAGCCAACTGAATAAAGTCTTCTTTGGAAGGCAAAGAGGGGAGAATGAGCACTATTGGACCACGAATCTTCTCTTTGACCAAGTACAAGTGTCCTTAAGTACCTTTACGTTCGTTAAAGACTACTTGAAATTCTGACAGAGAAGAGTCAACTTACGTAAAGCAGGTCAGCTCTAACGTTTTAAAATTCCCAAGCCAGTTCTTTATCAAATAGAGAAGTGGTATAAGCATCTTTTCAGTCTTTGACTATCATGACAAATAAGACTACTATTTTATTTTTTAAGATGGACTATAAATATGGTGCGTGTAGTAGTATATGTCCTTCTTTTTTCTCTTTATTGAAACTTACTAGATACTTCAATGATAATAAGGAAATATAGAAAAAGTAAAAATCATGTTAAAATAACAAAAAAATTATATTATAAGATACTTTCTCTAAAACGCAACTGCAATTAGGATTAAAATGTATCTACTTCTTTAAAAGTAAACATTACTGGATTATCAGGGGGCTATAGCAGAGTAAATAATTTTTACATCTGCAATCTGCAAAACCATTTTTCAACAAAAGTTGCAACATCATTGAATTACATATAAATCCAAGCTAACAAGTGGAAGAACTCTAAATTTTCATACCATGATGGAAAAAGATGTAACAATCAGCACGCCAGTCTTGAAAGAATATTCCCCTGATGCCAATGGAAGATACGGCTTGTTAATCTGTAAGCAAAATACAGACACGTCAAATATTTTTTATCATTGTAACTGGTTTTTGTAATGCTATCTAGCATACAAAGTACAGAAGTTAAGAGCTCTAAATAAAACAATTCAACATAACATATAGCTGGTTTCCGCATACAGAAAACATTTCTGTTGTCCCAAACATGCCAGAATTGGATAAGGAAGAATCAAGAGTAGGGGGTCACAGATTGCTTGATCAGTTCAATACATGGTCAGAAATGCTATATCCAGATAGAAATTAGAATATTCAAATAACATATTCTCTCAGCAAATTGCACTAACAATATCATCATTATGAGTGAACAGGACTTGAGGTCCACAAGGAGGCAGTTAGAAAGCATTGTCCTTCAAAAGCTATAATAAAATGCTATCAGAAAGACCTTAAAGCTACCTTGTCTATCTCAATGTCAGACAACTGATTAAACCAACAATGTATATTCATCATGAGGGCAGCAGCAACAGCCTGAAAAACGACATACAAACATTTTGATTGTATTCACTAAGTGCAACATTCAGCTCTTTAATTTATCAAGTTATCGGGACATCACCTCCAAAACTCCAGTAAAAAATAGTGGAGAATATCTGACAACTTTTCAACTGCAAGAAGAGCAACTGATACAATGCTCAATGCCTGTTGAGAGAAAAGGGTTAGTTCTAACTTTTTACCCTTTTCCCCTATAGAAAGCAAAAATATAAAAGCAAGTAAAGGCCACATATATCAGATTCAAAACTAAATTACAGAGAATTTGGTAACATTTAACTTTTGCAGGATCTAACATTAAATGTAAACTTAACTGTGCCATATAACTGTGTGAGGCCTTTGAAAACCTGTAAAAGGCATCTAAGGCATTTGTAATGTGTTTTGAAGTGTTCTTGCGTTTATAAGCACCAGATTCAGACTCAAGAGGGTGACCAGAGGCTGCATTAGCTAGAAACCTTTTATTATTATTTTTATGAAATATAGATCTTTTCTCTACACTTCTGTCACTGATGCTTCATCTGATGCCACTGTGACCTCACAATAGAACATCTTTCTAGGATGTTCCATGCTTGGCACCTTCAAACGTGCACCCCTACATAAGTTCCTGTCATTCAAGGGATTGAAATAGTATTAGAAGTGGGCATAATGAATCTAAAGAATGTCCTTACATTAATGAAAATAAATATCTGAAACAGATTTTTATGCATAAACAAGGTGGATGATAAAAAAATTTACGTATGCCAAAATTGCATATTCTCTATCACATTTGGGAATAAGATTTAGTAGAGTAGACAAACTATAAACAAGCAACACCAGTTTATCTAGTGCAATTTCTTGAATCTTCCAAACAGCTGCATTAAAATAATTGAAATATGTCATGTGTCTGACACAACATCTCTTAAAATGTTTACATCATTGGTTGTATAACATCTACACATAATCTAATCGCTTTTATAAAAACATCACAGGCTAATCAATCTGATAAATTTGTCCACAAAATTAGCATAGTTCAAGTGGAGGTACTAAGATAGTATGATAATATTTAAGTGTTGGTAATTGCTCAAAGTTAAGCTGTTAGGAAAGAACTCAACAATAGTTTTAAGCACTCTTGACACTTTAGTCTTGCCACATAGCTCAAGCTCAAACTCAAACACATAACAAATTCAAATAACAATAACAATAATTATAGAGGGGGGGGGGGGGGGGGGGGGGGGACTCAAACCCAGGCAATTCTTGGTAAACAAGGCTCTAATACCATGTCAATAACCACTCAACCCAAAAGTTTAAAACTACTAAAAAATGGTCTAACAATAGTATTTAAGCATTTAATACTAAGAAATCAGAATCATAGAGATACTTGGATGACTTAGTATGCAATTAAAAAATATGAATTAATATGGTTCAAGTTGAAGGCTGTCCCAAGAAACATTGACTTTTAAACAAGATATGACGTAGCAGCTGACAGCATGAGATAGAGGTATAGTATCAATACAAAAGATATGTACGATGAACTTATATCCATGGGTGCTCAACGGACCTTATTAATCTTTTTTAATTTTATAAAACCTTTTACAGGCTTGAAATTTGTCAAAAACAAAATTGTTTTTACATAGTGTCCAATAACCTAGACTCGTAAGCCATGGAGACCAAGATGGACAAGGAGACCTAAATATCAAAATCCAACATCTCTTGTTGAAGAGGGTAATTGAACTTTATATGTAAACAGAGTTCCTAAACTAGCATAAGACCTTAAAGTAACCCAAGCACGAAAACATGTGGCTAAGACACAAAAACAGACAATTTAATACTATTTTAGGTGATGATTGTTACAGTTGGTGCCAAAGCCATTGATTGAACCATTCAAAACTACTATGGCATAGAGGATAAGATGGATAAATTAAGGATACGCTATCCAAATCCTACATCACCTAGTTAGAGAGGTTCCTTAATATTACAAGTATATTTGCTTCTCAAACTATACAGCCTTTTGGGTGAAAATTTCAAGAATAAAACTGTACGAGTTAAGGATCAAAGCAAACAATTTAATGCTATTTAGCCTTAAAGACTCAAGTTTTACTAAAACTTGGTCAAAGATAAAATATTAAGTATGCATATAACACAACTTTTAGCATCATAATATGACAATGACAATCAAAAGTTCAATACCGTAAAAAAAGTCCGATCACCATTTAAAATTTATTCCTATCACAGTAATTTCTAAATCAAGCGCCTTTGGCTTTGGTTGACAAAATCCTGGAATTATCTTCATTTAGATATATTTTATATATTTGATTCAGTCTCAAAATACAGCAACTCCAACCTTATTATCTCCATGTAACCAAGATTAGAAACTTACCTGGAAAATGACCTGCCTTTAAATTTGTACTCCTCCAACAACTACTACCTATAAAAATTCACCATACATCAGACATATATTACAAACACAGTGTAAATCAGCATGATTTAAGTCATATCCCAGAATAAACAATGAACAAATACAGAAAGAAGACAGCTTGAACTGGGTTTACTCAGCTAGGCCATCATGCTTCCAATAAAAACATAAAGCTTTAAAGAGTAATTATTTAAATTAATCTGAACCTCTATTACTTATATCGATCCTGTTCTACAAAAATATTCTTTTTTTCCACAAAAAGAAAAAAAAAAAAAAGAATCACACAACCAGTTTTATTGTATCCAGATATAACAAAACAGTAACTAATTGACTGAAGTACCAAATAACTAAAAAACGAAAAGCAAAAAAAAATCATAACCCAGATGCAAGAAATGTACCTAGATGTAACAAAGTAAAAGCTAAACAACTGGAGTATAAAACGGAGTGAAGACTCAATACTCAACAAGAGGAAGAAAAAAAAGAATACATAGGTCAAAATGAAGTGGAAAAGAACTCATACCAGAGGTAAGTAAAGGAATGTTAGGAGAGGAACCAAAAAGCAGAGACTCCATTGAATCAAACTTTTTTGTTTTGCTTTAAATTGATCAATTAAGAAATATTGTAGACAATTGGGTCTCTTCTATAGCTAAGAATTAAGGCAGAACAAGCAAATAATATTCGTCACGGTTTTGATTTGTCGTGTATGTGGAACTGTGGAAATGCTTGAAAAAGAGCTAATTGGCATGCAGTGGTGGAAGATGGTGGGCCCTGGGCCCATTGAATAGCGTGTAAGGTCACGAGTCATTCTTCAAAGCTCAGGTCCGCTCAGGTCCGTCGTCAGGTCCTTTTTGTTCTGCTCTTCAAATTCTGTCGCCTCTCCACGCTGTAATTTCAAAAGAATTTGATGTTATTTTCAGGTGACTGAGAGCCAGATTTTTTTTTTTTTTAATATTATATAATATTTTTTCACTATTTCCATTATTATTATATATAGAAAAATTTAACTAAAATACCCTGATATTAGGTTAAATTGTTGAAAATACTATCATTATACAAAACCAGTCTGAAATGTCAAATGTTGATTAACTCTCCCTTGACTTGGTGGTGGTTGGAGGTTTCAAAATTCTTCAAACCACAAAGGTTCAAATCCTTATGTAGTTATGTAAATATATTTTTATCATTGTCCATAAAAATATAATTATATGGTTAGACTTCTCTCCCATATTAAGAGTAACCTCTCTCGTTATTAGGAGTAGTTGTGCGGACCGTTAGTTACGTTAATTCTTGTCTCCATCTCCTATTGCTAGAAATAGTTGTCTGAACCGTACTTATATAATTTAATCTATGTTGGTTCCAGTAGTCCTATAACTCGTAAAAGTATTATATTTAAAAAAAATTAAAATAAAAATTTTATTTAAAAAACCAAAAAAAAAAACGTCCCAATGGATGAAGCTGACCTCCATCTCTCCCTTCGTACCCTCCATTTTATCCTTTAATAATCAATCATCTCTCGTCACTTTTTATTTCAAACTTTCAAAATCGTCTATAAATCACCATTTGAAACCAATCTCACCAACACAAGCACCACACAAACATCAATAAGAGAAAAAAAAAAAAAAAAACCATTGGTGAAATATCAATTGTAAAAATCTTATCAAGGTCTATAGAGGAGATTGGTCATTTTTTAGGCCTCCTCCGTCATTGAAAGGTGGCCTCCTTAGGTTAGATTTAAAAAAAAAAAGATATATATATTATTTTTTTATAAATTATTTAATTTTCAGTTTCTATTTTTTAAAAATATTTTATTTCATCACTTGTTACTATTATTAGGATAATGAGTAAAAAGGAAAAATTAATATTGAACTGTTAAACGGTTGATTAAAAAAAAATTAAATTGATATATTTTAAAATTTTTAAGAATTATAAAGCTAAATAACATAAAAATATATCAAAAGTGTCATTTTATAGTACATTAGGAATTAAATTGATAATCACCATTTAATTTTAAATAAATAACACTTTTTTAATTAAAAACACAAATAACACGTGGACACAAACAGATGTTGATGTTAACCAGTTTAATGTTGCCAAAATTAGCTTAATGTGACATACGAAAAATCTGTGCTACAGGTAGGGATAGTTAAGGTTTTGGAACGGTAGTTCCGATTTTGGAACCGTTGGTTCCAATTCTATTTTTGCAACAATCGAAATTGGGATCATGGAGGTTCGATCCCGATTTCGGTTCCTCCCCGGTTTTGATGGAACCGACGGTTGGTTGAACTGCCGGTTTCATAACCGAACCGGACGGCCAATAAAAAAAAAGAAAATTTGAAAACTTTTCAGTGCCCCCACTAGCAGTGCATAGCAGGCCTGCAGGCTGTTGCAGCCTGCAGTATAAATGTTAAAATTTTTTTTTTCAAAATACAAAAAAAAAAAAAAAACATTTTAAACGGTTTGAACCGGAACTGCCTGAACCGCCGGTTTCGTTTTTTTTTAAGCCCAACCGGAACTGGGACTGTCCTCGGTTTCGGTGACTGGTTCTGGAACCGGTTTTAAATCGGAACCTTAGGTTTCGATTCAAAACAGCCGGTTTGGTTCGAACCGGCCGGGGCCATAATTAGCTGTGGGAATGGGCACGGTTCTGATTTTGATTTCGAATTCGGTTTAATTTTTTTTTTTTTTTACTTTTTTTTAAAAAGAAATTTGGCCCAACAACAATGTTATTATTGGGCCATATTACCGTTGCGGCCTGTCAGCCCCAACAGTTATATATTTTTTATTTTGTTAGATTTAGAATCGGAACCGAATCAAAACCAGCGGTTCCACTAATCCCGATATTTATGTAATTATGATAAAATTAATATTGCGTGTTACCTAAACTCGGGGGAGGTTTGTATAATTTTTTCCTACTAAAAATATGTCATACAAACTATCAACATGAATTATGGTAAAACTGAACATGTATCATCTAAAACTCCTTAAATTAACATGATTTCTCTACTCTCCTTGAATACATTTTTTTATTCCACACTTTGGTGCTAAAATTAAATAGGCTATGCTTGGCGAGATCTCAGCCACCAGGCAAAGACAAACTCCCAACTATTAATACCGAATTTAGGAGTCTTCTCTTAAAATTCTCTCTCGAGTCTTTTGGTGGAAGTAGATAGGTGAGTTCTGATTGGACTCCTCTTCGTTTCTCATGAACGTAGCCTGGTGACGGAGTGATCTCTATATTCTTTTTGTCCTTTTGTTCTCTACTTTATTTATCTTAGCTTTTGTTCTCTAGCTGGGGATCTTGTTATAATGAACTCTGATAAGATTGCCGAGTTATGTGCGGCGCTCCACTTATCGGATGAGGAGGGGCCGGTGCATAGTGTGGGTGGCAATGTGAAGATCGAGGGCTCCAAAAAGCTGGCTCTAAGTTTGGTAGGCAAGTTGCTAGCAGGCCGTCAAACTAATAGAGAAGCATTTCGCATCATGATCCCAAGATTTGGAGATTAACCAATGAAGTTAGTGTAGAGTTGGTCAGGGACAATATTTTTGCGTTCCACTTCCAGAATGCATTAGACAAAAATAGGGTTCTAGCAGGGGGACCATGGAACTTTGACAACTCCCTCCTTATACTAGAGGAACCTAGAGGATGGGGGGACATTTCAAAAATGAGTTTCTCGAAAGCGGACTTCTGGATTCAGATCCACAACGTCCCTCTTCTATGCATGACTCGTAATATCGGTCTTCAGCTGGGGGCGAAGATTGGAAAGGTTAAGGACATGGATGTGGGTGCATCCGGGGACTGTACGGGCAAGTTCCTAAGGGTCAGGGTGAAGTGGATGTTTGTCAACCACTTAAGAGAGGTCTGCGAATTCGTCTGGAGGATTCGGAAGAGGAACAAACCCTTCTTCTACGTTACGAAAGAATGCCGGAGTTTTGTTTCGAATGTGGCCTCATAGGGCATTCATTTCGGGAGTGTCCATCTAAAAATCATCAGAAGGACGCAACTGATTTACTAAGCATAAATATGGGACCTGGATTCGGGCATCAAGCCCAACAAAGGAGCGTTTCTCTCATCATGGCAAAATAGCAACAATATGAGAAACTCCATCCCAGGTGGGAAGGAAAGGCAGGAGAAACAGGATTCTTTGAAGGATAACGGTGGGATTGCTACGACCAACGATGAGAAAGCGGCGCAGCTACCGCTGGTTCCACCAAAAGGAAAGGAGAAGATGACAGTTGACAGTCAACAGGTTTCGGCGGGGCTGTCATGGTGGAAAATCTCCAGACCTCCATCCTGGATTTCAGGCGGTGAATGCGGGAGAGAAATCCGGAACCAAATCCATGCCTGATCCCTCGAAGTCAAAAAATGTCAGTGCAGAAAATCGTGGGTGCAATCTTCCAGCTGTTGTTGGCAAGGAGTCTATTGACTTAAACACAAAGGTGGCGGAAACAGGAGCAATAGAGGAGGCCAAGTCAATGGCGATGGACATAGAATCAACGGGCCTCAACAACTTTCTAGTGGAACCAGGCCCCAATAACTATGTGAAACCATGTTTGGGTGGGGTCGGGCAGCTAGGTGAAACCAAATCATGTTTGGGTGGGGTCGGGCAGCTAGGTGAAACCAAATCATGTTTGAATAACTATGTGAAACCATGTTTGGGTGGGGTCGGGCAGCTAAGTGAAACCAAATCATGTTTGGGTGGGGTCGGGCAGCTAGGTGAAACCAAATCATGTTTGGGTGGGGTCGGGCAGCTAATTGATACTAGTAAACAATCTCTTGCCCATGCAACCCCATGCATCGTGGTGAGTCAGGACCGAGTTAAAACGCCAACTTGGAAGCGCCAAGCTCGATCAAAGGGGCTGCTGTGTACATCCAGTGAAGCTGAATTGGCTTGTTCAAAAGACAATATGTGGAGTCTAAATTGGTGCTGATAGTTTGGACAGGAAAAAACAACGCGTCTCTCCTCAACTACTTCACAGGAATCGATTTCTTGGCAGGACCTGATGGACAGGTCTGCCAAGCATTATGAAAATTCTATGTTGGAATGTTCGAGAACTGGGGAGTTCTCGAACGATTCAGGCCCTGCAAATATACTGCGGGATTATAACCCCGAGTTCTCTTTCTTTCGGAAACTTATAAGCTCTGTTAGTCAGCTGGAGAGGTTACGTTTGAAGTTGGGTTTGTGCGGTAAACTGGTGGTGGATAGAGTTGGTCACAAGGGTGGCCTCGGTCTTTTGTGGTCTAATAATGTTTCGATTTCTTTAGTTTCTTTTTGAATTTTCACATCGATGTTCAAGTTGGTTCCCAGGATAATAAAATTTGGCGTTTTTTGGGTTTCTACGGTAATCCTAAGCTTCTCAGAGAAGTCACGGATGGACCCTCTTGCGCCGTTGAATTCAGATTCTTCTCTTCCTTGGCTGTGTGGAGGAGATTTCAACGAGATCCTTTTCCCTAACGAGAAGGATGGTGGTGTTGAGAGAGCAAGACACCTTATCAATAACTTTCGGCGATGCTTGGATGACTGCGAGCTCCACGACTTAGGCTTCACTGGGCCTCCGTTCACGTGGTGCAATGGGAGACAAGCGGCAGACTTCATCCAAGCACGGCTGGACAGATTTGTTTGCGACTCAGAATGGAGACAATTTTTCCCGTTTGTGACAGTCCATCACCTTGACTTTTGGGGGTCTGATCACCGTCCCATATTGATGGATACTTTGGGTGCGAGCTCTCATGATCGTGGCACCAATCCGAGAGACAGCAAGCGTTTATGTTTGAAGGAATTTTGGATTGAGTCAGCTGAATGTGGCAACATTATTCTTGAACAGTGGCGTGCTTTACATGGCAATTCCCTTGGTGATTTTCAAAATTTTTTGGCCATGTGCTCAGTTAAATTGCTATGAGTGGAACAACTCCACTTTCAAGTCGCTGCGTCATCGCATAGCTGTGAAGAAAAAAGAATTGCATGCTTTGAACAGGGATGTTCATTCGGGTACTGGAGGAATATTCTTGAGATGGAGAAACAACTGGAGGCATACTTACAAAGAGAACGCTACTGGCAGCAAAGGAGCCGTGTTTCCTGGCTCGTCATGGTGATCGTAATACACGGTTCTTCCATTCTAAGGCTACCTCTCGGCAACGTCGCAACCGAATCAATGGCTTGCTTGATGATAATAATATATTGCAGAACAGTGATATTAAATTGGCAGAAATGATCCAATCTACTTTGCTGGTAGTTCCAAACCTCTAATATTGATTTTGAAGTTATGATAAAGTTGTGCAGACTGTTGATATGAGAGTTTCTACGAGCATGAACTGTGTTCTGGATGCCCCCTTTGTTGCTGATGAGGTGCGGAGAGCTGTTTTTGCTATGCACCCTACAAAAGCCCCAGGAAAGGATGGGATGCCTGCCATTTTTTACCAAAAATATTGGGAGACTGTGGGTCCAAGTGTTACGGCAGCTTGTCTTCAATTTCTTAATTTTGGTGGTGATATTGCAGCTATAAATTCTACTATTATAGTCCTCATTCCTAAAGTCAAGAATCCTCAACGGGTTTCAGATTACCGGCCTATAGGTCTCTGCCAATGTGTTTTACAAATATCTCGAAGGTGCTTTCAAATAGATTTCGGCTTGTCCTTGGTGAGGTTATCTCTGAAGCCCAAAGTACGTTCCTTCCAGGACGGCTCATAACAGATAATTGCTATATGGATTTGAGTGCTTGCATGAATTAAAAAGACGTCGCTCAAAAACGAAAGGGGTAATTGCGTTGAAGCTTGACATGGCTAAAGCTTATGATAAGGTGGAGTGGTCTTTCATCGATCGCATGATGCGTAAGCTTGGTTTTTCAGATCGGTGGGTGGATAGAATCATGGCTTGCATCACGAGTGTCTCGTTCTCGTTTATGGTTAATGGGAGGGTGCGAGGGGATTTATCTCCTTCTAGGGGTCTGCGACAGGGGGACCCTCTTTCCCCGTACCTCTTTCTTATTTGCGCCGAAGGTTTATCCTCCCTGATAAGGCATGCTGAGAACACTGGCCTGTTGAGAGGGATTCAGTGCGGGAGCCAGGGGCCTCCTATCTCACACTTGTTCTTCGCAGATGATAGCTTGTTCTTCACTCCAGCTAACCGGCGGGAGTGTGTTGCTCTCAGGGAGATCTTGGATTCTTACTGTCGGGGGTCAGGGCAGTTGGTGAACTTCAGTAAATCTGCTATGTGCTGCAGTCCGGGCATCTCTGATTCAGTTACGGAGGATCTTCGCAGTATTCTGGGCGTCTCCTTAGTGGCTTGCCATGAGAGATACCTGGGGCTCCCCAGCTTTATTGGTAGGAACAAACGTCATTTGTTTAATTCTATCAAAGACAGGGTTTGGGCTCGGCTTCATGGGTGTCAGTCTCTCTTATTCTCTTCTGGGGGAAGGGAAGTTTTAATTAAAGCAGTCCTGCAGTCAATTCCCACCTACACTATGTCCCTCTTCAAAGTGCCTTGTTCGCTTATTCGAGAGCTTCACTCCCTTTTGGCTCGCTTCTGGTGGGGAGATAATAATGGGAAAAATCGGATTCACTGGGGGTCCTAGGATAAGTTGTGTCGAATAAGGAAGAGGGCGGCCTAGGTTTCCGCGACTTGGGCATATTCAATCAGGCGCTCCTTGCTAAGTAGGGTTGGAGGATTATCCATAACCCCTTGTCCCTTTGTGCCCGCGTCCTCAAAGCTAGATACTTTCCTCGGTGCTCTTTTTTACAAGCTTCTGCGGGGCGAGGGGCGTCTCACGTTTGGCGCAGTTTTCTTTGGGGTCGCGACATCATTATCCTTGGTTCGAGATGGCGTGTTGGTAGTGGTAATGAAATCAGGATCTACCACGATAGGTGGATCCCGAGACCAGCCACCTTTAAGCCTTTCTCTCCCCGCGTTTTGGATGACCAGACTTGTGTTAATGATCTCAAGCTTGTTGATGGGACCTGGGATACTCATTTAATAAATTCTTCTTTCTTGCCTGAAGATGCTGCTGCGATTTTAAGCATCCCTCCCCCTTGTGCTTCTAGACCCAATGCTTTGTGTTGGCATTATGACAAGCTTGGGTTCTATTCCGTTAAGAGCGGTTATCGCATTGCTAGCTTACATACGGAAAGGCCAAGTTCGTCGGCTTTCTCGGGGTTGAACGAGTGGTGGAAATCTTTCTGGAAAATTAAAGTCCCATCAAAGATTAAGGTTTTCATTTGGAGAGTATTACACAAATGGATTCCTTCTATGGCTAATCTGAAGCGAAGAAAAGTGGTGGTCTCTTCAACCTGTCCCTGTTGTGGTCGCTCGGAGGAGTCGGATTGCATGGCTGTGGAGTTGCAAAGAATTAGATCCAGTTCGAGCGGACTGCCCCGCTGCCAACAGCATCCCCCTCGCTGGTCTAAATTCCATGTGTGACTTCATTTTTTCCTGCCAAGCTCAGCTCCTTCAAGATGAATTCGAGCTCATGCTGGTGATTTGGTGGCGCATATGGTTCAGAAGAAACAAGAAGGTCCATGACAACTTGTCTTTGTGTGCTGGAGCAGTGGTCCCCTGGGCCCGAGCCTACCTAGCTGACTTCCACAAAGCTTCCCAGATTCTGCCCAGGTCTCGGGTGTGCAGCAAAGGGCTTCGCCTGTACCTGGGCTCGACCTCCTGCTGGGATGCTCAAGCTCAACGTGGACGCCTCTGTTCAAGCTTCTGCTGGGATATTTGGCGTTGGTGCCATCGTGAGAAATGAGGTTGGAGAGGTGATGCTTACTGCAGCTTCAAAACTGGCCATGACTACTTCCGTCGCCTGTGCTGAGGCTCATGCCATTCTTTTTGGCATCAGTATTGCTCTGGAGGCTGGGCTATGGCCCCTTGAGGTAGAGTCCGACTGTGTTAATGTTGTTAACCTCATTGTTCAGCAGCTGATCCCTTTAAACGAGTTAGGGGTGATCCTGGAAGATATCATTCGCGTTTCGGGGCAAGGTGGTGTTTCGTGTTTCCGATTTGTTCCTAGATTGGCAAACCGTGGGGCCCATGCTCTTCAATTTGGTTGTTCTTTATCTAATTTGTTTGTTTGTTTAGAGGATTATCCCTCGTTTATCTCTGATGTTATCCTGGACGATACCAGGAACTCTTCTCTTTGAATTCAAGTTATTCCTTTCAAAAAAAAAAAATACCGAATTTTAGGTGACCACATATTCCTTAGGAGGGTCTATTTCAATGATGTCTAATGACAACAACTTTTGATCTGACTATGTGTCACAAAAGGGATTCTATTACGTTCATAGAAGATTCGTGAATTCAAACTTTCACTGAGAAAATCGGTAATACATATTTATAAGTTACAAAACAGTGATATGAAATTAAAACTTATAAAATATAGGGCAAATTATACTAACATGCCCTTTATATATCGTTTTTACACTCGCTGGCAACTATTGTCTTTATTGCACAAACATCCCCTGAATTTCGTTGACTAAACCGTTGACTGACGGAAAAGTTAACGATTTGGTACTGTAGCAAGGGTAAATTCGTCTTTTTCCCCTTAAATTAATTAAAATAATTAAAAAATTATTTTAATTAAAATAATTTAACTATTCATCATCTTCTTCAATTAAATTCCTAATAACAACTAAATTTAGATTTTTTTCCTTTCCAAATCACAAACCTGGATTATTATTATTATTATCATCATCATCATCTTTTAAAATTTTCTTCAACCTAACAAATTCATTCTTCAACCAAAAAATTCAAACAAACTCAAATCCAATTTTTAGAGAAGAATATGGAGTTGATTTGTTTGGAGAAGAAAATAAAATTCAAATTTTAGAGGAAAAGGAGGAGGAGGAGGAGAAGAAGAAGTAGAAGAAAAAGAAGAAAAAAGAAGTAGAATTTTTTTTTTTTGTTATTCAATTTTTTTAGTTGTTCTTCAATTTTTATTGAAAAAGATGATGAATAATTGAAAAAAATCTAAATTTGGGTTATTATGAATTTAATTGAAGAAGATGATGAATAGTTAAATTGATTTTAATTAAAATAATTTTTTAATAATTTTAATTAATTTAAGGAGAAAAAAACTAATTTGCCATTGCTACAGTACCAAGCCGTTAACGAAATTCAGGGGATGTTTATGCAATAAAGACAAAGGTTGTCAGCGAGTGTAAAAAACGATATATAAAGGGAATGTTAGTGTAATTTGCCCTAAATATATCATATTGCATAGACTATATACCCATTTTAGCGAGAGATTAACATGTATGAATTTTAAATCACAAGATTTATGAATCAAAAGTGTTGTTAGATTGTGAATGAATCTTATTATTTGTGAGTTGATAATAGTGTGTTTTAAAAGGATTTTGAGCTAGCTAGGTTAAGTTTGAGAGAAAGCTTAAGTGATGAGAGAGAAAATGTTACGTGCTTTTTGGACTTTTTTGGCTACTCCTTACATCTAAATATATCAAATTGATGCACATCCATTCATCTCAGTAGTGAGGGTTCAATTCCCACCATGTACATTTATCAACAAGTGTGTGTAGTTTTCTCCCCTTATTGTAGGAGTATATATATTCTGTTATGGAAGTAGATATTCGATCCACGTTTAGTGATTGATTGTTACAGGTCTTGGTAGTTATTAATTTTATAATTGTACTCCTTCAAAAAAAAAAAATTAAAATTGATTATAAACAACCAAAAGTGAAGTGTGACTAAAATTAATAAAATGAAAACTTGGCTGGTTATTTTTTTTTACAAATCCCTGTCAATATTGTATATACTAATTTCTTGACTGTTTTGCATTTGCAATGTTACTATTTGGTAATGTTCAAGTCTTAACTCTTGTTTCTTTTGAATTCTTTCAACATTTTTGTTAACGATGAAAATCTCACGTTTAAAATAAGTACTAATTTAATTATAAATAGTTGACAAAGTATTCATTTTACTGGTTATTTGGGGTTGTTTGACACAATTTTTATTTGAGCTTGTAACTTTTTAAAAGCTCTTTCTACAAAAATTATATAATTTTGTTTTACATAAAAAAGTTTTAAAACTTAAAAGCTATCTTAAAAAATCCAAACACTCGTAAAATAGCTTTTGACCCAAAAAGTTAAAAGTAAACTTCCAAAAGTCCTTACTATGGCCCTGTTGGACAGAATTTTTACTTTGAACTTTTGGCTTCTTACTCTTCCTATAAAAGTTATATATTTTACTTTATCTAAAAGAGTTTTTAAAGCTTAAAAACACTTCTCTTGAAAATTTTAAATACTCCTAAAAGTATTTTTTAGCCCAAAAAATTGAAAACAGATTTCTAAACCCTACAAAACAATCCCTTGCTATATTAAAAGAGAAAAAGCCTAACGAATCTTTTTCCTTACACAAGTTAAAAGGGTCCAAATCATTGTTTCAATAAAATGAGATGGGCTTCACGTATTTTGGTCTGGAAGCTCTTATCAGAGAAGCACAATGACCCATCTTTAGATGGAAAGAGTTTCCAAGTATTGAAAACACTTTTTATTGAACAGCTCTGAATTGCTATCTACTCCAGTAGGCAATATCCTAATCATCTCTTCAATAAACACCAATCATCCGAGATAGAGTGGCTCACTCTCTCTCTCCAACTAAATCCAAAACTTTTTCTAAAAAAATCGAACATGTTCTCATTTTCTCTTGCACATCTCTTGTCTTCTCTCTCGTCTCCCAAAATATAGAACACAATCTCTCAGTCAAATGGAGGGTACTATTTTTCCAAACAGGCCAGTAAATCCAGTCCCAATAAAGAGACCGATACGAGCCAAGCCACCTCTCAAATTCAGCTCAGCAACACTGCCATCCCCTCCACAGTCACCGTCTCCTCAGTCAGTTCCTTTGGACTCCCTCCTTCAAAAGCTTCTCCATCTCTCTTCACCAGCCAACAAGCCCGCCACAGCTCATTTGCCTGCTCTTCAAATTTCTGCTGATTCTGGCCAAAAAAAGCTTCAGAAAATCAGTTCCAGAAAACCCACTTCGGTTTCGTTTCCACAGTTTGATAGCAAGAAAGATGAGGGTCTATCCAATGATGGTTCGCTTGAATTCCTGTCAAGCAAGGGTAGGTTCATATTTAATTCAATTGTGGAATGCCCTTTGCATGATTTGAATGATTTCTTTGATTCTTGTAAGTTTGAGTTACTTGAGGTTGATTTGGTTAGTATCTTGACAGCATTAGATGTTTCAGGCAAATGGGAAAGAGCCCTTTTGTTGTTTGAATGGGTTGTTTCGAATGCAAAGTTAGAAAATAAGAAACTAGACGCTGAGGTTATTAAATTTATGGTTAGGACTCTTGGGAGAGAATCACAACATTCGATTGCTGCGAAACTATTAGCTGAAATTCCAGTTGAGGAATATTCACTGGATGTAAGAGCTTATACGAGTATTCTTCATGCATATTCCCGGACTGGGAAGTACGAAAGAGCAGTAACTCTGTTTGAGAAATTGAAGGAGACTGGGATGTCTCCTACATTGGTTACTTATAATGTCATGCTAGATGTTTATGGGAAGATGGGTCGATCATGGAATAAGATTTTAGGCCTTTTGGGTGAGATGAAAAGCATGGGACTTGAATTCGATGAGTTCACTTGTAGTACTGTCATATCTGCGTGTGGGAGAGAGGGCTTGTTGAAGGAAGCAAAAGAATTTTTTGCTGGATTGAAGATGCAGGGATATGTCCCAGGGACTGTTACTTATAATTCCTTACTACAGGTTTTTGGGAAGGCAGGGATTTACTCTGAGGCCTTAGGTATTATGAAAGAAATGGAGGAAAATAATTGCCCCCCTGATTCTGTGACTTATAATGAGCTTGTTGCTGCTTATTTGAGGGCTGGATTCTATGAGGAAGGGGCTGCTTTGATAGATACAATGGCACGAAAAGGAGTAATGCCAAATGATGTTACCTATACTACTGTAATAAATGCGTACGGAAGAGCAGGGAGGGTAGAGAAGGCTTTAAGGCTGTTCGACCAGATGAAGGAGTTGGGTTGTGTTCCTAATGTGTATGTATACAATACTGTTCTTGGAATTTTGGGGAAGAAATCTAGAGTAGAGGAGATGGTGAAGATACTCTGTGACATGAAATCAAGTGGATGTACTCCTGACCGTATCACATGGAATACAATGCTTTCCATGTGTGGTAATAAAGGTATGCTCAAATATGTGAATCTGGTCTTTCGAGAAATGAAGAGTTGTGGTTTTGAGCCTGATAGAGACACATTCAATGCCCTGTTTATTGCTTATGGTCGGTGTGGCTCGGAATTGATTCTACAAAAATGTTTGAAGACATGATGAAGGCAGGATTCTCTCCATGTATTACAACTTACAATGCACTTCTGAATGCTCTGGCTCGGAAAGGGGATTGGAAATCAGCAGAATCCGTCATTCTGGACATGAAAAATAAGGGCTTTAAGCCCAGTGAAACCTCATACTCATTGATGCTCAATTGTTATGCAAAGGGAGGGAATGTAAAGGGGATAGCGAATATGGAGAAAGAAATATATGATGGTCATATCTTCCCTAGTTGGATGCTTTTGAGAACCCTTGTTCTTGTAAACTTCAAGTGCAGATCACTGGAGGGTACTGAGAGGGCATTTCTGGAGTTGCAAAAGAAGGGATACAAAGCTGATTTGGTTATTTTCAATTTGATGCTTTCAATTTTTGCCAAAAACAACATGTATGACAAGGCCCATGAGATGCTGCAGTTGATCCGTGAAAGTGGGATGCAGCCTAATCTTTTAACCTACAATAACTTGATTGACATGTATGCCAGGGGGGAGAGTGCTGGAAAGCAGAACAAATCCTCAAAGGATTTAAAAAGTCTGGTGTAAAGCCAGACCTTGTTTCTTATAATACTGTTATCAAAGGTTTTTGTAGGCAAGGGCTCATGCAAGAGGCCGTAAGAATTCTCTATGAAATGACAACAGCAGGCATTCGGCCTTGTGTCTTTACCTACACTACTTTTATAACCGGTTATAGCAGGACGGGGTATGTTTAAGGAAGTAGATGAAGTGCTTAACCATATGTTTCAGCATAACTGTAGACCCAATGAGCTGACCTACAAGATTGTTGTGGATGGTTATTGTAAAGCAGGAAATTATAAGGAAGCCATGGATTTTGTGAAAAATATTAAAGAGATGGATAATTTGTTTGATGATGAATCAGTTCGAAGACTTGCCATTCGTGTTCGGGAGAATTTGGAATCATGATTCTCTGTTAATAATCTCTAATGGGTTCTTTTTGTCACTGCTTGGAGATTCTCAGGGGAAGATCACTGTGATACACTTGTAAAACCAGCTCACTTCTTGTCAGTTGTTGCGCAGATGTATAACTTTCACGTTGCTGTAATTGAGAGCTTAAGAGACAGAAAGTACGAAGGTATTATTGCTCTGACTTTTCTTAACTGAAGCACAATCTGGCATCTTGGAAGGAGAAATTGAAGAGAGGATTACATGGCTATGGGAGACAATATAATAAGTTTGTTGGTTTTGTCCATCAGTTTTTAACATTACAATAGTGATTTCAACATGAAGAGCTCGACAAGTCATGGAGTTGATGATCTTGCGATGACATTTAAATTATGTACTTGAAGGACAATACAATGGGAAGACTTGCATCGACGGAGGCAAGCTTGTTGTTACTTGGAAGTCTGCCAGGGAACTTCTGCAGTGCGCAAATCGGCAAGTGAATGAGCCTTAGGATGGCTAACCTTCAGCCTCTTTTCATATCAACTGCGGCTAAGTTGCCTGTATGTGTGTATATTTTTTTTTGAGACTGTTTTGTTTTATTTATTGTTATAATAAATGTTTGACACCATACAACTCTAAGTTGGGCACAATAAACTGTGTAAAGAAGGTCATTGTGTAGAGTTCTATTTTGTGTCTTAATAAGAAAAGCTGCTCTCTCTATATTTCATGCACAATTTACTTTTCTTTTTCCCCAAAGAATGCTCTTTAGGTTAACAAAGTGGTCGGATCATTGCATGTATTATCGTCTTGTTTTCTATATATACTCTTCATGTGGATTCTTCATCACAACGTTTGTCAAAAGATTTTGTCTGCTTGGTTAATATTTTGAATATTGATCTGATTTAACCTTGATCCCACGTACCCTCTCTCTTCAAAAACATTCTCGTAGATTCCTTTGCTCTTGAACAGATAAAACTGCAACATTGGATAATTTTGCCCCTCCGTAGTAGTTCCTCATGGTTTTTACTCCTCTGTTTATTCATTTTGTATCATCTTGTATATTCAGACAGCAATTTTAGAGTTTGGGATTCTGTTCTTTGTTTTAGTTTTTCACCAACTGGTGTTGGGTTGATGTCTACTGTTATTGTCCGTATGGAGAATATGCTTTTCTTCTAAGCATTGCTTTTATATTATGCACTACATTTTAGGTCTTGTGTCTAAGTAACCAGAACAGTGCATTAAAAGAAACCATATCCTAGTGGTCTTCTGTCTAAGTCCGGCCTTACATACAAGTAACATTAATCCACCAACCCTCTCAATCATCACAGAATCCGTTAAAAGTCTATTTTGCCTTTGAATTGTTATTATACGATCTTAAAGATGATTTTGCCCCAAAAGACTTACAACTTCAACATTTTGTCAGTTTGTGAGAATTCCTTGTGGTATCATTGTTGCAATGTATGTTCCCATATGCTAATACTAATAATTAACGAGTCAAATAACTTGTTTTTGTTGATTGAGTCACTTGAAATTTTTCAGCGGCATCAAAACGTCATCGTCGTTTTGTCCTCCTCCTATTTCTGCTTGTGCTTACACCATCAACGTCGCCATCGCCTCCACCACCTTCCATAATACATAGCTCTAATTCTCTCTATTGTTCTCTCTAGATTGCATAGATATTTAGTGATTGAGTACCGCAGAATTAAGATGAAGGTGAAAGGAAAGCCCGATAGAGATCATTGATCTCCATGCTCGATGGAGATGTAGAGATGGATCTCAATTGGTGAAGGTGGACCGTTCATCCATGGATCTCCACCATCTTGTTCTTTTTAATTTTTTTAATTGTTGACGAGTGGCATTTTTATGTCAGGAAACTGATATCAATTGTTAGGACCCCTAAGCTCTGATACCAATTGTTAAGAATTAATGTCGAATTCCTCTTCAGCAGAAGCAAATAAAACTTGTACATGCAAATACATACCAAAGACAAAGTACACACAAGAAAGTAAGAAGAATAATAAATACAACAATTTTACGGGGTTCATAAACTTTACTATATCCACGGAGCACACCTACACTCAATTCACTATAAAATGATTGATTACAAAGACACTGGAACTATTTCTCTTTGTGTATACTCTTTGCTAATCTCTTCATTATTGTTTCTTTTTTTTTTCACCTTATTTTACCACCATACAAAACCCTAACACTACATGAGTATTTATATGAAAAAATGAGGATAAAATCGATATAGGAAAGACTTCTTAAACTGATCAAGTATCAGACTCAAAACATAAGTTTGATCGAAACAGGAAAACTGCTGACTCCGACACACGCGACCTGGCCCACAACCTGTTGGTCGCGTGACCAAGGTCGTTTCGACTTATTGCCTAAACTGGCTTCGCCTTCGCTCGACCTTTGGTCGCTGCACTCTTTGCCCTTTTTCCCATCTACTAGCGCGACTGCCCCACGACCTCTAGGTCGTGCGCCCAGGTCGCGTGGCTCTCTGTCCCTTTCTGTCAGTGGCAGTTACGATGATTATGCTTGAACACTCTGTCGAATTATGAACAAAATTCATTCTTGATTTAAGCTTCATAGATCCCAACATTTAATAGTTTGAGCGTGATAATATCATAATATTTCTGGAACTGTTAAGTCTTATTAACGGTTCACTAATAGAAAAAACAATTGAACTATTTTTAATAATTTAGGGTTTCAAAAAGAAAAAAAATATGTAAAAAAATAATTTTTTTAAAAAAGTTTGGACCTAATTAAAATTTCCCCATTTACTTATCCCAATGACACGTGTACAGTGCACGTGAAGATATTTTTTTTTGAGCTAATTGCACCCACATCCCCTAAGGTTTGGCCAACTACAGATAGAATCAACTTTATCGTTTATTGATAATGACACCCCCTACCGTTAGTTGACTTCCGTTAGATTTAACGGTTGACCAACTGTTACCCTTAAAATGACCAAACTATCCCTCAAACAATATTTTCTTTTTATTAAATAAAAAAATTTATTATAAATTTTTAATTTTTTTTTAAAAAATAAAAAATTAAAGTCTGGATCTCCACCGTCCATCAAATCTGATGGACGGTGGAGATCCAATTTGGAGATTGAAACTCCACCCAAAAAAAAAAAAAATAATAATTTTTTTTGGGATCTTCGATGGGTTCTTCGAAGAACCTAGAAGGGTTCGATCGAATTCTAGGTTCTTCGAAGAATCTGGGTTCTTCGATCGAACCCTCTGGGTTCGATCGAACCCAGATGAGAACTTCGAAGAACCCTCTGGGTTCGATCGAAGAACCCATCGTTTGAACCCAGAGGGTTCTTCGAAGAACCCAGTTTCGATCGAAGAACCCATGGTTCGATGGTTCTTCTTTCTTCGAACCCAAAGGGTTCTTCGATCGAACCCAGAGGGTTCTTCGAAGTTCTCATATGGGTTCAGAGGGTTCGATCGAAGAACCCATCTGGGTTCGATCGAAGAACCCTCTCTGGGTTCTTCGATCGAAAAAACCCTTTCTGGGTCTTCGAAGAACCCAGATTGGGTTCTTCGAAGATCCCAAAAAAAAAAAAATATTTTTAGATCCATTTTCAGATTGAATCTCAACCCTTCATTAATCTTGATGGACGGTTGAGATTCGATCTGGAAAATGGATTTAAATTAATTAATTTTTATTTTTTATTAATTTTATTATTATTTTAATTTTTAAATAATTTTATTATTTTATTTTAATTTTTTGATTTATTATTTAATAAAATAAAATTTAAAATTGAAAAAGATGAAAATACCCTTGATACTGTTAACTTTGACTAAAGTCAACTAACGGTGGGGGGTGTCATTGTTAATAAACGATAAAGTTGATTTTACTTGTAGTTGACAAAACCTCAGGGATTGTGAGTGCAATTAGCTCCTTTTTTTTTTTTTTTGAAACACACGTGAAGATATTTCAGTCCGTAAAACTAAAATCAATTTTCGAGGAAAAAGGACAGGTGCGCATGTGTATGTGTATGGGCTGAAACACACACACATTCCACGTGAACATTCATGTGTATGGGCCTAGTCACGTGCACATTACATTAAAGTGGCCTCTTTCGTCTGGGCCGAAATGACCGGTCCAGTGAAAAAGAAAACCCAAATCCAAAAAAAAAAAAAAAAATTGAAAAAACAGAAGCTAGTTAAAGATTTTTTATTTCAGCCAAACAAAAAGACGGTGAGTTGGAAAGAAAACTCAGTGAGCTAGTCCTCAGCTAATTCTCCGAAAATTGCTCACCACATGTTTTGTTTCTCTTTGTAGAGCTTCATTTCCCAAACTGACCCAGAGACATCCACGTTTCTTTTTCGTATTTTCAGCAAACTTCTGATTTGATCTCGGGTAGGGTTTATTTCTCAAATGGTTGAAGTTGGTTAATTTTCCTTCTTTTTGCTTCATTTTCAAGCTGTCAATGGAGTGGGATAGTAATTCGGATCTTAGTGGGGACGACGATGAGGAGTTCACGCTCGGCGATGGTGTTGGCGGCGGCGGCCCTTTTCCCTTTCCCGTTGAGAATTTGCTCCAAACGGCGCCGTGTGGGTTCGTTGTCACGGATGCCCTTGAGCCCGACCATCCCATTATTATTGCAATACTGTCTTCGAGATGGTCACCGGATATCGCGCTGAGGAAGTACTCGGTCGTAATTGGTCAGTTTCTACCTTTAATTATTGACTAGTTTTAATTGGTTTTGTATGTTTATATTCTCTGTCGCTGTAAAAACTTGAGTTCGAGCTTGTGATTATAGTATGCTGTGAAATTTATTGGTGGCGTTCTTGTTTAGCGTACGAAATTGGAACTGTTCAGTTTATTTAGTTTCTGCTAGCATGTTAGAGAGCTTGAAAGGTAATATAGGGTCTATATAATGGATAATTCTTGGTGTTTTCTTCTTCATTTTTGCCTCTAGCTTGTTCTAATTTTCATTCTTGAATTCCGAGGCCTCCATTTCATTATTCTCAGTATATAGGGAAAGTAAACGTTATTGTTCTTCGATTGAGTTGTTAAAAGAGCAGTGCCCAAATTTAGGGATTTCATCGTACAAACTAAGTGAAGCTTATCTTATTACAGTGAGTTTAGGGCCCGGTAATGGCTTTCTAGAGGAGCACACAACTGGTTTTATCTGGATAAAGATGTTAGGATGGGCTAATATAGGTCATGTATGTTGATAAGGTACATGCTTGGATGTGCTTGTTCATATAAGAAAACTGAATTTACTATGACCAGAACTGAGTTTGAACTCATGAGTTAGATGATTATGTTACTTTATCTTTGAAAATTAGGCATACAAATATTATGTAATGCAGTCAAACTGGTAATTAGTTTTAGACAATACAGGAGGAAGGGCTTTGATGAGATTAATGTTGTAACACATGAATTCTTTCTAATGATCTTGGCCTGGCCCCAAACAATGATAACTTATTCAGCCTTACTTGCCGGTTGATCAAACATTATCATAAAGATGGGTGAGTTGAAAAAGGTAGACATGTATGGACTCAACATGCTGTTATCTGTTGGCACTAAATTTTTTAATGTCAAAGAAAGGGGACAATAATATGTAGAGAGGTACATGTAGAGAAAATTGGACTGCAGGGGAGGAAGAGGGAGAGAGAAACATGCTTTTCTTTTGGCAATATGTGGTCTGGAGCACATTGATGCTTCCTTATCCGAGTCAGAGTTGCTTAAAATACTAAAATAGTTGACACCTATCTAGTTGGTGTACCATGAGGACTTTATTGATGAATGGTTGCTGGAAAAGTACAAACTTTGTTGGCTAGTTTACATTTGCATGAGTACATGTTATTTAATGTAGCTACTTCCTGGTAAAACATATATAATATTTACCTTTACTAACCAAATTATTTTGGTCTCCTTTGTGAAATAAAATTCTTATGTTGGATTGTTTATACTCTAAAGAAATATCCTTTTTTAAAATTTCTATGATGACAGTCCAGATTTAGGCACATCTATATATCTGTGGCTGCTGTTTGTTAGCATTAGGTGTTTTTGCTCACTTCTTTACTTATTGTCACTGCCTATCATGCCTTCCTTTACCAATAAATTTATGATGTTATATTATTGCCATTTCTGTTCCAATAGACAGACCTATCCTGCATTAGCATGACAGTAAAGGATAGCAAAAGAGCAACTTATGTATTGCTCTGCCTTGAAGATAATACCATTACAGTTTGCAGCCTAAAACTATGCTTCTATTGCTTAAGTCATTTTATATAGGTTTTTTAGGTGACGAAAAAAAAACTACATCCACTTTTGGTGGTTGTGTCAAATATGGTTTGTTGGACGACGGTGATGGCTGTAGAGTCATACACTCAGGAGAAAAAAAAAATGAAGAGATGTAGTAAATTGTCATACTTCAAAACAGGAAGGTTGATTTTAAAAAGATGCATTGTTTTCCCACTAATTTAATTGTAATTTTCCCAAAGGTGTGAATCTTTATCTTGATATATTGATTAATAAGGAGGCTCTAGAAAAGCATCTTAGAACATTATTTGGAGCTCAAATAATAGGAGATTACACTGTTATGAAACGAGATGAAGCAAGGGTATATCATGGGAGAAGAAAAACTTTTACTTGCCGAGGCTTCTTAAGAAGCTGGTTACGTTAAGAAGCCTGAACGTTGATTTGAAATTCATGTCCCCTTTACTTTTGACACTTTGTTGGAAATTGGACATTGTGTCAGTATCACTAATACCTTTGTGGTGGTCAATCATGCCTTTGTATAATTGTATATGGAAGGGTGCACAAGTTTTTGTTCCCCAACCACACCCACCCCCCCCCCCGCGGTATTTGTTCCGCCTCAAGTTCAGGCTACTGGAGAATTGGTTTTTGGTTTTGGAATGAGTTGTTAGATAAATCACATGACATCAGAGAATATTTTTCATGTTTATAAATATGATTTTAATAAGAATGCTTGTAACTTTACTTTCCAAGTTCTATTTTAAAATAGGATTTATCTCATTTAACGAAATTATTTTGCCAAGCAGAAATTATAATTATTCCTGACAACAATACCAGTGCCCACTGCAATATGTTGGGCTACATGTTGTGATATGCCAATGCTCTAAACTCTTCTTTTTTTTATGTGGTCATTCTTGCGTTTTCCCCTTATATTGAATAATAGTGTCTAAGGATGAATTGGAAATTAAATTTTTTTTTTTGTGAATCCTTGGTAAAGGTACGATAGACTCATGCATGTTGGTACTGGCCCTCTTTGAAGAGTCTAATCTCCTTTTAGTTACATAATATTGTAGCCTCATATGGTATGAATTGCTTTCTGTTGCATGAGGGTGTACTAGTAGTAATGGAGGCCATGATTAGCTTAAATAATATGAATGTTGGCTGTTTAATTCCTTGACATTAACTGTGTTGTGAAAAGTTTTCTTGATATTCATCGTATTTATATTATTCTTTCCTTTTTTTCTTCTTTTTAAGAGAGTTGACACTACCTGTTAGAGGATGTTCTGACATATTACAAACGCACAAAATAAAATATAGGTTGATAAAACATTTTAGGCAGTGTAGGTCCAAATAGCCAACTAGACCCTGCAGCAAACTAGAAAGTATTTGGATGAAAATTTTGAAGGATAGTTGTCTTCTATAGCTGTATGCTAAATTCCTACTTCATTATCTGGATGAGTCAAGAAAGCAAGCTAGTGAGACAAGTTTTGTAATTGTTGTACGCTGCAGCTACAGGCTCATCAACTTACATGTAGTACCTGTACCTTATATATAGGATGTAACTAAAATTAGGCAGTATGGGGACAAAACAATTAGTTTAGTAGAAATGAGTGATGCCATGATTGTAGCAATGTTCCTTGGTTATTTAAAAACAAATGTTGACATTCTCAAATAGAAAAGATTGATAGATATTAGGTGTTCACTTGCAATTTTTCATGCATCTTTGCACTGAGGGAATTTTGATGATTCTAGCTAATTCCTGTTATTTTGATTAGCTAGTATAGTTGATTGTACAAATACAAAATCATAAAGCAAATATGATTTTGTGATGGAGATAGTTAGGATTTCTGTCGCAGAGAAGTTAATTCAACTGTTTTAATTGAATTTCATATGATATATAGTATCTGCATCTAAAAGTATGCATGAATTTTTTTTTTTATAAAAGTAGCATTCTTAAAAGTATGCATGAATTTTTTTATGACGAAGTTTTGTATGTAATGCAATGTTTGTTGTCTTTGGTTACTTTTGGCAAGCTTTTTTTTTTTTTTTTTTTGTGGATTTTTTGTCTTTAATATTTCGAACAAAACAAAACAAAAACTATCATTAATCAAGAAAACCATTTTCAAAGAATGGGAGGACAGATCAAACCCAGCTTACACAAACTGTCAGGATTGCATTGACTGATCAGAACTTGTAAAGTCTTAGGTACTAGTGAGTACTAGTGACATGTTAATTTTATGCTATATTTAAATGCAAATTAGCTTCTTTCTCAATGGAATTAGTTATCTGTTAGTGACACTACCTTCAGCTTTATTTCCTGAAGTTACAAGTATTGGTATCATTTTAAACATATTTATTTGATTTTGTCCAACATCTAAATGTCAATAGAGGTCAACATTTTATGCTATCGCTGTTTGATGTATTGACAGATTTATCAGCTACTTTTCAAGTGAAATTCCTATGGAAGTTCTTTGAGTAGTTTTTGGTTGACTGCCTTATAGTATTTGAATATTATGTTACAACAAGAAAAAGAATTAAACATTAATTATTGCCGCTTGATTTGAAATTGTAGTTCTATTTTCTTAATTCCTTTTTTTTTTATTTTGTTTTAATAGGAACAAAACAAAAGTAATTTATTAACAAAGACGAAAACAAGTGAACAAGTAGTCTGCTGGCTACCAAAAATGAGAGCCACTTGGGACACAATAGAACACTGTACTGAAAGATTTTACTATAAAAAAATCTGTCCTTAAAACTGAGGGCTAATGCAAACAAAATAATCTCCAGAAAGAACATATAACCTAACTTTCCAGTGGATTTAGTTTTAATGACCTCACTAGTATTGATCTTTCCACTAACCACAGCCCAAGCAAATAGTTGTATCTGATTATTTTCATGTCTTTTGTTGAGATTTTTTGATATCATGACATTTTGATAGAGTTATCCCAACATATTTCGGTTGGTTCTATCTTTATTTAATTTTAAAGTTCTTAGAGGATTTATTTTGACATGTTAATGTAGGTAGACTTAAATAGGTAACATCTTTGAGCATTTTCTATTTTTCGGAAATGAAATTTGTTGGGGGGCCTAAATTTGGTGCAACCATAGTACATGCTTATATACAAGAGAACACAAACACCTCAGCATCAAAAGCTTTAGAATGCATCTCCGCTGACAAACTTTACGAGGGAGAAGTACCATTGTGTATGCAACCACATTTAATGTTCGTTAGCTCTTCAATGTATTACAGATAGTCCTAAGCTTTGTTCACTAAACATCTTCGAGTATATGTTGCTTGTGAATATGTTACATTCTTGCTAGTCATTTTTATGTATAAATGATCAATTACATTGAATATATTATTTGACTTGCCTAAGATAATAAAGAATGAACATGTAATTAATGATGGGGTAATACTTAATTTTTTATGACAGTGTAATAAAAAAAGATAGGTTGTTTTAGGAGTTATAATCAATATAAGATGATTAGATGCATACTGAACCATTTAGTGTTAAAGATTGTTATTTAGGTTACAGTATGATATCATGCATTGTTTTGTAATTATTAAGTTAAAGTTGTTGTGTGGGATTATTTATTTATTTGTATTTCATTTGCTTCACAACGAGATGAATGGTTGATTCCAAGACTTATAAAAAAAATATAGTACTTTATAGTGCACAAATGTAATGGAAGCCTTTGTGTTAGTGGTAATATTGTTCACTAGACAAGTATTGTTTACTTGGTGTCTTCAATCAGAGATATGGTGTCCTTTACTTGTCTAAAATGATAGTTAATAAGGTTTATGATGTAGATGAGCAGGAATTTTTCATGTCTAACTTATAGACACATTTTACTTTCCATTTTGTTGGGGTATTGTCCTATCCTAATCTAAGTGGCTTGATCATTACCCAACAGCCCCTTTACTGTGAGCATAGCATTGGACCTTTAGTTTCATCGGCTTTCATGTATCTTTTCCACGTGCAGCTTTCCATGCTGGTACAGTTGGTTAGTTGAAATAAAAATTTAGTTAATGTGAAATTAAATAAAGTCATCATTTGCTTACATGGAGAACTGCTTTATGTGTTGAACTTGAATGATACAGTTGACGTGAATTAATCATTATGAATTTTCTATTTTTAGTATAATTGAATGATGTTTCTGATAAAAAAATTAATCTGTTTTTGGGAGTCATGAATAAAACCCTTCCATTCTGCAGCTTGTATTATAAGGTGACCTATCTGGTCTCACAATAGGCTAGTTTGGAACTGATTACTTTAGTACCTACAGCATATAAGGGATATATTGTGCTGAAAGCATATTTATATGGAGCCAATCGTATCTGAAAGCTAAAAGGGATATATATATATATATTATTTTTTTTCAATTTACCTAATAATGTTTTCACCCAGATTTTACACTTGTATATAGTACGATAAGCATTGCATTGTTTTCTCATATGGATTTTCCTTAGCCATTGCAACTTCAAATTTATAACGCAGATCCTGCTAGTAATTTCTTTTTTTTTTAATAAAACATTTTCAGTTAATTGATGTCATCTTATCTTCTGTGGTTTCATTGTGTTATTTACTTTATATTTATGATTCATTGTTGTGTTTATATATGTTCTTAAATGGTTTTAGGAGACTTGGTACATTGAGATGTTGTCTACACATATTAGAGGTGATATTTAGTTCATGGAAGGTTTTCAAATTGATATTAGAAAGTGTTACTATTGAGGTTAGTGCAGAATTGATAACTACCACAGTTTTCTTTTTGGATTTTAAAAATTAAACCGAACCCCACAAATTGGTAAGTTACATGAGTTCTAGTTGTTAGGATCTTGAGAAAAAATTTAACCTGTAGTTTCAGTTTTTCTACTTTTCTCTTTTGTTATTTTTTCTATCCGTAATTTCAATGTATAACTGAAGGCAATAAATCTGAGAAATAACATGCGATCTGTTTAAGTGGGAAGTGTTGTTAAAAGTTTTCTCCTGGACTTGGAGAATGCTTTCTAGATCTGTAGCAAAGCCATTCAATGAAGCACAGGCAAGGTGCAAAAGCACATCCATTTTCTTAAAAAAAAAATGAAAAACGAAAAGAAAAAAGAAAAAAGCTAAAGAAAAAAGCTCTAAGAGATCATTTTGAGATTGTCTCTAATAAATGTTGAATGAGATAACCACGAGGGGTTAGTAGAATGGTCAGGCCTAAGGTTTGCTCCGACAAGGTTTGGGTTCAAACCCCCTCATGGGTACCTACATGACCAAAGGTTATAGTTTCTTGCTTCCCAAAGATTGTTGGATTTGGTGGGGGCTCCAGTGTTGAACTCGGGTCTGTTAAGCGGGTTTGGGGATTTCTGGATTATCAAAAATAAATAAATAACTGTTGAATGATATAACTAAGGCTCAGCATCTAACTGAAGTAAATCATTGATTAAATGTATTTAAGAAACTGTTGTGGTCTGCTATATTACAGGATTAGGAGTATATTGTCTTGACAAGGAACACCTTGTTTTGTCTATTTCAACTTGTGGAGAATGCCTAGGCATGTTAGACAAGAGGTTAGAGAGTGTGGTTTAATCATTTGAACTTATAGGCTACAACAATTAGCAGTTCTAGTCTATTTGTTGTATTTTACATTTTTTTTGTCTTGTTAGTATAATTACAATTTTTTTATTTATAAAAAAACGTGTTTAATTAGTTCAAGTGTGCACTTTCTTCATTCATTTAAATTTGGGAGGGAATTGTGGTTAGTTTTGTACATGGGGTATAACGTTTTTGTAATGAGACAGCCTTGTATCCACTTTTCTTCTATAAGATTCCTACTTGTCTCTTATAAAAGAAAATGAAACTGCTTTTTGTTTAGTGGGTAGGCTACAAACAAAATTGTACGTTTAGTATTGTGTTTTTTATTATCTACATCAGGATCAGTTTTGGTAGCCAAGGTGGTTCACTTTTTTAGGCTTGTTGATAAAAGCTCTCTTGTTTTCTATCTAGCTAAAAAAATATTAGAAATTTAGATCAAGTGTGTGCTTCACTCTCCTACACTCTATTAGATCTCTGAGCTTAAGTGCATCTTAGCACTCTAATAACAGTGTGCAGTATTAAGCGCTTATTTCAGTGCTTGATACTGAGTTTGCTGTTAAGAAATTGTTGATAACTTCCAGTGGTTAGGCCTTTGGATGGGAACTAAAGTAGAGGGGCCTTCAGAGGCCAAGCAGCAGCCTAGTTTTTGCCTTGTAGAAAATTTGATCAGATTAGTTTATTCTCATTTATAATTAATGGTGCTTCACTTTTTTATTTGTCTATAGCTTCAGTTCCTCTCACACTTTTTATTTTCCATTTTAGATTTGCTCATGAACTTGATGAAGAAATTTCAATTTATTTGTCCTTGCTGTAACAATGCGATAGTAATTTGGGGAATGACCTGTAAGGAAATTTTGTGACCTCCATTGCATGCTGTGAAGTTGAACTTGTGCTCTTTGTCAAATTATAAATGTTTTATATAGTTTATTATATGGTCATGATTTATTCTATATGACGTATGGCTTGACAGTTCTCTATAGTTTTGTTGATCCCTAGAAGATCATTTTTTAACTGAGTACTGTTGTTTTCTCTTCTTGATCTCTTTCTCTAGTTTTGCATACTGTTTGATATTGAAGATGCCTTTTTTTATCATATGATTACATGCTGAATTTAAGAGTGTCTTTTTTCTGTTGTGGAAATTACAGTCGATTCTTGCAGTGTAGAGGACCTTTTGCAAAGAGAAGACATTAGTGGATTCCACTGTAGTTTCAGAAATTAGAAGATGTCTAGAGGAGGGTATCGAATTCCAAGGTGATTTGTTGAACTTTCGCAAAGATGGATCTCCTCTGATGAACAGACTGCGGCTGACTCCTATATATGGAGATGATGAGACAATCACTCATGTTATTGGGATACAGTTCTTCACAGAATCAAATATTGATCTGGGTCCTGTGCCTGGATATTCACTAAAGGAGTCTGCAAAATCATCTGATTGGTTTCATTCCGGTTTATCCACTTACCGTCCAGTTGCAGTGGGAGACCGAAATGTTTGTCGTGGGGTTTGTGGGATTTTTCAGTTGAGTGATGAGGTTCTGTCTCTTAAGATACTTTCACGATTGGCACCAAGAGATATTGCATCAGTTGGTTCTGTCTGTAGGCGACTTTATGAGCTGACGAAGAATGAGGACCTCTGGAGAATGGTCTGCCAGAATGCCTGGGGTAGTGAAACAACTCGTGTTTTAGAGACTGTCCCTGGTGCAAAGAGACTAGGCTGGGGTCGGCTGGCAAGGGAATTGACTACTCTTGAAGCTGCAGCATGGAGGAAGCTAACTGTTGGAGGTGGTGTTGAACCCTCACGGTGCAACTTTAGTGCCTGTGCAGTTGGGAATCGGGTGGTTCTGTTTGGTGGGGAAGGGGTCAATATGCAACCCATGAATGATACTTTTGTATTGGACCTGAATTCTAGTAACCCGGCATGGCAACATGTCCAAGTGAGTTCTCCCCCTCCCGGTCGTTGGGGTCATACACTTTCTTGTGTAAATGGGTCTAACTTGGTGGTATTTGGTGGTTGTGGAAGACAAGGTTTACTCAATGATGTTTTTGTTTTAGATTTGGATGCCAAGCCTCCAACTTGGCGTGAAATCTCTGGATTAGCTCCCCCACTTCCAAGATCATGGCACAGCTCCTGCACTCTCGATGGTACTAAATTGATAGTTTCTGGAGGTTGTGCAGATTCTGGAGTTCTTCTAAGTGATACTTTTCTGCTTGATCTCTCGATGGAGAAACCTATTTGGAGAGAGATACCTGTAGCATGGACTCCACCTTCTCGGTTGGGCCATACACTGTCGGTTTATGGTGGTAGGAAAATATTGATGTTTGGAGGCTTGGCCAAGAGTGGTCCCCTACGGTTCCGTTCTAGTGATGTGTTCACAATGGATCTAAGCGAGGAGGAACCCTGTTGGAGATGTGTAACCGGAAGTGGAATGCCTGGTGCTGGAAACCCAGGGGGCATAGCACCTCCCCCAAGACTTGATCACGTGGCTGTGAGCCTACCTGGTGGGAGAATTCTGATATTTGGTGGGTCCGTGGCTGGTCTTCACTCTGCATCCCAGCTTTATCTCCTGGACCCAACTGATGAGAAACCCACATGGAGGATACTGAATGTACCCGGGCGGCCTCCCAGATTTGCATGGGGACACAGTACTTGTGTTGTTGGGGGGACAAGGGCTATAGTCCTGGGCGGCCAAACGGGAGAGGAGTGGATGCTAAGTGAGATCCATGAGCTATCATTGGGCAGTTCTGTCATCTGATTGAGAAAATACCAACCATCAATCTACTGTAAAGCATCCGAAACAGCTCTGTGGAAAATATGTTAATGATGAGAGTTCACTCTGTAGAGAATGTCGTGGCCAGTCACTGGAAACGCTGTTGACGAAAAATATCGGTCTGTCCAATCAGGACATTTGTAATGGATTGGGATGATCATTTCTATGAGCGACTTGAAACCGTGCTTGTCTTTTTGTAAGGTTTGTGTAAAACAGCCCACCTATCATCACCGTTGTCTCTCTCTCTCTCTCTGAGCTCACAATGGACTTTCTTGTTAGGTTAGCTTTGTATTTGTTAGACAGGTAGGTATTTACATATATGTTAGGTATTACTTGTTATGCTTACTCTGTTGCATTCATTCAGCATCTGTAATTTAGACAAGACATGTAAAAAAGAAAAGAAAAACACAAACAAAAAAGGCAAAACAGGCTGCTGCATGTTTATACTAGTCATTCTGGTGAAGGATGGATTGTGTTCTACTTGACTCCTAATTCTCTTTCAACTATTTGGATGATATTTCTGCTTCTGATGAATAAGAGAGTAGTAGTTTCTTTATGATGATTTTATCTCTATTAGTTATATTTGGCTTGTGATTGGTGTTCAATAGATTGAACTATAATGGGGTGGGTTTTTTTTTATGTTGTATTATTATTTGGTTAACATAATCTATGGGGAAATTTCAAAAAGTTATGCCAATGTCTCACAAAATACCTTTTTTTGGGTTGTTTATACATTAACCAAAATGGTCCCTAATGTTTTAAGCATGTACCAATTTAGAGACAATTTGGTAGAGCTTTAGGTTTTTTGAATAGCCTTCCCATTTTCGCACTCCCACATCATACCAAAAAAAAAAAAAAAACTGAGAAACAAAGATGTGAGGAAGAGAGAAAATATGGTGAGAAAGAGAGAAAAAAGATACAAGAAAAAAGAAGAATAAAAAGAGAGATAGGAAAGAGGAAAGAGATAAAAAAAGAAAAAGATGAGGAAGGAGATAGGAAAGAGGAAAGAGGGAGAGAGATAAAAAAGAAAAAGATGAGGAAGGAGAGAGGAAAGAGACTAGAGAAAATATTTTTTTATTTTTATTTTAAATAAATTTTATTTAATTTAAAAATATTTTAATATTATTACGTTGTCATTAATTTAAAAATTAAATTTAAAAGTCAAATAAAAATTTAATGAGAAAAATTTTAAATATTTTTATAAATTAAAGAAGGAAATAGATAAAAATAAAATTGATAAAAAATAAAGAATATTACAAACTACAGGGGAAAATAATAATATCCCTTAAAATTCTATTAAAACACTAAATATGCTATAAAAAAAAAAAAAGAGAGCTTTTTTCTATTTAGTAATTACAGATAAATAAAAAATAATTTTGAAAGAGTTTCTTATATTAAATAAATTAGTGTGTCAGTCATGCGACGCACGGGTTTTGAGTGCCATTTAGTCATTGTGCTCGTCTTCAATGAATCAAAATTAGCTAGAATGAAATTAAAACCAATAATTACTGTATCAACACCATTGACTTCATCCCCAAATTAAGTCAAACAATGATCAATGGTATCCTAACAAGCATCCTAAAAACACAAATATGATGTCTGGGTTACATTGCAATATCATTGATATCGAACAACTCAATAAATAAGTATAAGGATCAAGGTAAACTATTTCGCGTTTTATGCATCCGTGTCGCTATTTATATAAGAAGAACTCAATGAATCTATTCATTAATTAGGCTCGGTGGAAATGAAGAGTTTGTTAATTAATGACATTGGACACCTAAGAGTTTCCTTAACTATTTGGATGATAAGTGTAATTTTTTTTTTAGGTTGAATAAGCACTTTTACCAGCCACATTAGGTGGTGGTGATGATAAGTGTAATTAATAATATATAATATGATAATTAGTTTTTAAATTGTAATATTAAATGAAAGATAAGTGACAACTTTCACGCGGCTATTTTATAAGAAGAACGCAATGAATTGTTACTAATTAGTTTTACCAATGGTGGAAATGGAGAATTTGATAATTAATGGCATTGACACTTAAGAGTTTCTTAACTGATTGAGATGATAACCATTATTGACCAGTAATATTAAATGGAGGACACGCTTGTGGTGAGACGAGATTTGTTTTTAAATATGAATAATATGATATGATAATATCAAAGCTAATTATTTTGGAATGAATACTTTATAACATAACTTCTCAACCAAGTTTTCTACCAACATATTTTCTTTTAAAAAAAGGTATCTATATTTAATACTTATTTCTTTCATACATATCTGGGTGCATAATATTTATATTAGAAATAAGAAGAAAAAAAAAATTAGAATCCACCATCCATCCTTGTTCATTTATTTGAAGAAACCCTAATGAAGGTCAGATCTTGCTGGCCTCAATATAAAAATATATAGAAAAAGCAAATAAGTTTCTTTTTTTTTTTTAAAGGAAAAAAACAGATAGTATATATATTTTTTAAACTATTACAATTAATTCGTTTAGGGAAAGAAAACTAACTCAAACTCAAACTCGAAGTATAAGTGTGAGAGTATATTAGTGGACCAACTTATCCGGTCACAAGTAGGTTGTGTTATGTTGTTAAATTTTGATCTCCAACAAAAGGAATAAAATTTTATCGCCCAATGTGGCTCGGTGATAAAAGCTCATTCAGCTTGACAATATTACATGTTGAGCAGTAAAAAAAACACACAAAAAGGAACAGAACATAGAAGTAGAAGTAGAAAAAGAAGGAAGCACATAATAGAAGTACAATAACAAGTAAAGTAACAAGTAACAACAACAAACATGTGTAATCTATCTAACCACTGTGCATTTATTATCTTAGCTACAAGACAAAAAAACCCGCAATCTCTCTCTTCTCTTTTCCACACTGAACAGTCTCGGCTCTCTCTCTCTTCTCTCTCTCTCTCTCTCTCTCTTTTTCTCACTCATCACTCAAGTTTCTTCAATTTTCTGCAATGCCATCAAAGGAACCCACCACGCCTCCACCAACGATCGGCAAATCGGCCCTTACACGGTCTTCGTGACTCCCCATCCACCCCAAACCCCCGAGCCGGTCTTGATTCTCCCAAGAAGGTGGTGGCTCCTCCGGTCCAGCCTCCGCCCCAGCAGTTCGACAAGTCCGTTTCGTTCAGTCCATGCCAAATGGGTCTGTTTCTGGCTTCTTCAAGAATGCTGTCAACAAAGTGCAAAACGGTATGTCGTTTCTATTGTCTGTTTAGATGGTAATGCTTCTGTTGTTTTGCTGGATCTTTTGTTTTATGGTGTTTTTTTGGGTTTCTAAGTGAAGAATAAAGTAGTGGTTTGCGTTGCTTCTAAGCCATGCGGTATTTTAAGTTGATTTATGACTTTCCTTTGTTTGGTTACTGAGAAAATGAAGAATAATTATAGAAATGAAATCAAAAGAGCTATCTGGCGATGGATCTTCTTTTCTTTGGGTTTGTAAAAGATTAGAATGGAAGGGAAAGTTACAATTTTTTTTTTGTTTTCTGTAGATGAAACAATCTAAAAAACACATCCATTATTTAGTCATATAATTTATTAATTCGAACATCAACAAGTTCTCACACAAAAATAAGCTAAATCAAAGAAAAATATAGTTTAATATAACAAGTAAATGTCTTATCATTTGAGATTCAAAAGTATTATAGATAGTCAATTTAGAAAAAAAAAAAAAAACTCAGTTATGTTTTTTGTTACTTGAAAAAAAAATTTAAACAAAAATGAGTAATTAATAAACTTTTATCTTTCCTCTTGTTCCAAAATTATTTGTTATTAATCGAGCGTAATTGGGAGATTTTGCAGCTCATTCAAGTTTGGATGATCATTTGGCACGTTGGTTTGGATTAAATCAGTCAAAATATCAGTGGGCATTGGATGATTATTATGAGAGCAAAGGATTGGTAAGCTTGATTTGAAAGAATTTGTTGAAATTTTTTATTTTTTCCAAGCGAGTTGTTAGAATTCATTGGATTATATATTTTTATTTATTTATTTATTTCCCTATATTTCTTTGGTTTCCTTGAGGGTTTCTGTTGAGTGGGTGGGGGATGGGCAGACTTTATCGTGTCTCGGAATGTATATTTTAGCTTTATAACTGCTGATGTTAGGTTTGGTAGGTTCAAATATGTATAGATAGTATTTGTTGAAGCTACTTGTGAAGTAGCTTCAAAGCAATAGCTTTAGTATTGTTTATCTTGCTTCATCATTGATATTGAAAATTCATTTTTTTTTTTTTTGTAATTATGTCTGTATGAAAGTTTGCTTAGAATTCAATGAAAATAAATTTGATATGAAGTTTGCTGTCCTATGCACCTATATTAAACAGTCAGCGAAAAGTAAAACAGTGCCTCAAAGAAGCATTCTACGTAATAGGCAAGATGTCAGTTTAATCAATCGTATGAATTAATGATCAAGTTCTAGCATAGAGTTTGATAATCCGTTTTTGCTTGGTATTCTTGACTCTTGAGGTGTGTTGTGTGTTGCCTACATTGCTTTGTGAGGATGAGCCCTGAAATTTTATCTCACATGGACCATTTGGAGGAGATTGCTTGCCATAGAGAAAGCTGAAGATGGGGAGTTGAACGACAGCTACAGAAGTGTGTGGAGGGAGGAGATCGAAGAAGGATGGGTGGTGGCAGTGGCGGTGGTGGTGAGGGGCTTGTGGGGGAGGAGTTCCATGGAGATGGTTTTTTTTTTTTTTTTCTTTTTTATTCTTGGGTGGGTGTTCAATCTGTTTGAGTTAAATGGATCAAGTAAATGAGATGTTTCATTCATTGGACCTGTGGGTTTTTTTTTTTTTTTCAATGCTCTGTTTTTTGTTTTCTTTTTCTTTTTCCAACCATGACTTCATCAAACCTCCGATGATACTATGTGTTTTGCTTTTAATTATATATTATATTATATAATTATTTTATGATTTCAATTATTTAATTAAAGGGAAAAATGGATAATTAAAATTAACACTAATCAAACGTTAGTCAACCGTTTTTGGGTAAGTTTGTGTAATTACCACATACTTAAATGTTGTATGTCATTTCACCTAATTTGAGAGTAAAATAGTGCAATTTGCTCTAAATTTTTCTGATTGTGTTTTCCTTAGTTGACTTTTTACTGTATGCATTTGTTATTATGCTTGGGATTCTCTTATTTGACATTTTTAAGTTTCGTCTTATGGCAGGAAAAGGAAGTTGTAAAAGCGAAAGAAATATCAAGCAAAGTACAGAGTGTTTGACCTGCTTGTTGGGCTGGTAATTTGACGTTTTTCTATATTTCGATATCCCAGAAACGTCTGCCGAATGATTCAATGACTTTGAAATTGTCTCTCTGCAGAATTTTTACATCAATTGAGGATGTGAGTCAAGTTTCTTTTGTATACTATCTATAATATCTAGTATATGGGATGGGATAGCAGTAATTGATCTGGATACTTGAAGAGACCTTTGTCTAGAGACATCATGGGATCTGATTGCCTTGCAATTTTCTACCTACTGCAGCTATTAAACCAAGTTTGGTTGTGTACTTAGTCTATGAGCCATGTAATCTCATTACAAGTAAATTTTCATGCCATGGTTTTGTTGATGTACTCCATTGGCTGCAATCTAATTCAGTGTACTCTCAAGTTGTTGGAATGTACTGTGTTAATGTAATTTATAGTTCTTTTTTTTCTTTTTCCCAGTAAAACCAATAATTTGCATCGACTCGTTAACTTCTTTAAATTTTCTCTTTTGATGTGCTGGATTTTACTATTTGACATTACTGTCATGGTATGTAATGGAAATGAGCTGATGTTAATAGTCAATCACCCGATAATTATTACCCACGAGGGGTTTCTAGAATGGTTGGGTCTATAGTTTTGCTACCACACATTTTGACGGAGACTCCAGTTTTGAACTCGAGCTCAAAATAAATATATTAAAATTCATCTACTGTCTTGATGATGGACAAAAGAATATTAAAGGAATATTCTAATTAATCCCCCTCCATATTTTTCTTGGAAGAAGCAGGCCAATTTCTGCGTTTTCATTTGACTAAAGTTTTTGTATTGCTTACTTATTCATTTGTTCGAAACTTCCGGTCTCACTCACCGGTTGATGGAACAATACATGACAGGACAATAAAACCAACCAATGGAACTAAACTCCAAGACCATATAAGTCTGATTAAAAGTTGTCGGCAATCGGATTTTTCTTATTCTGGAATATATCCAGGCCACTGAAATCAGAAGTTCATAATATAGAAGCACAAGCACTCTGAGAAATGTACTTGGTTTTCGTGTCAAGTAAATTATAATTGCTATTAAGCTCCTGGAGTCTGGCATTGATTCCTGTTCAAATTGTTCATATCTGCCGTTGCTATGTTGGATACTGAATTATCAGCGGTCATAATCTTTTTATGTAGCCGTTCTTGTTGCTTTTGCATGCTTCTTTTGTGTTCATTTAGATGAGTATATAATATATATATATATATAATATATATATATATAATATTATATATATATATATCTCTACTGCAATTGCAAAGTAAAATTTCAATGTTTTAAATCTGCAGCGGTCATAATCTTCCTGAGGTTATTCCTGAGCTTACGGAGTTGTTCCGAAGGAGCAAATGCAGGAAGTAGTAGTTCAAATCCACAAGACACCAAATGTAGGGGAATATCAATTAATAAGGTACTGGAAGAGATTGATAAGCCAATCCAATTCTCTTCTCAGCAGTTTGCGGACCGCAACAGACAATTTCTCACAATTTCTGGGTTCAGGTGGTTTTGGGGCAGTTTATAAAGGTAAACTCTCTATAGGCTTACTGGTTGCTGTCAAAGTTCTGCATGGGGAGCTCGAACAGGAAGATTGAGAAACAGTTTTTGGCAGAAGTGAGCACTATAGGAAGGACACACCATATTAATCTTGTTAAACTTTATGGTTTTTGCTTTGACAGAGAGTTGCAAGCTCTTGTTTACGAGTATGTAGAAAACAGTTCTCTGGATCGTCCTCTTATTTCGAAGAGACAAAACTATGGATTGGGAGATATTGCACAGCATTGCAGTTGGAACTGCAAAAGGTATTGCTTATTTACATGAAGATTGCCAGCAGAGGATAGTCCATTATGACATTAAGCCAGAAAATATTCTTCTGGATGTGGATTTCTGTCCGAAGATAGCTGATTTCGGACTCGCCAAGCTTTGTAACAGGGAAAAAACACATATAACGCTCACAGGAAGCAGGGGAACTCCAGGGTATGCTGCACCATAAATGTGGATGCCATTTCCTATAATCACAAATGTGATGTTTACAGCTATGGGATGCTTTTGTTCGAGGTTTTGGGAAAAAAGAGAAACACGGATGTGAACCTGCCAGAAAGTCAGGAGTGGTTTCCCAAATGGGTTTGGAAGAAATTGGACAAGGGTGAGTTTCCTGAATTGATGGCTGTTTGCGGAATTGAAGACAAGGACAAGGAAAAGCAGAGAGAATGGCAATGGTTGCTTTGTGGTGTTGCCAGTATCAACCGGAGGCAAGGCCTTGCATGAGTGTTGTCGTAAAGATGTTGGAAGGAGGAGTGGATATCCCAACTCCAAGCAACCCATTTCTACACTTGATGCGGGGATCTCTTCATCCAGAATTACTTGCCAAGGTGAATGGACAATTGCAGAGTGATAATTCAGAAGCCGTTCACGCACTGACCGAGCCTTCTCCTGTCACAACGCCTACCGTGCGAGAATAATTGCTATTTCATTATGAAAACTTGATTATTTTGGATTTTAAGAGCTGCATTGTTTGAACCTATGTTATATATTAGGTACTTCCACTACTTGTTTATCTTGTCTTACCTCTTGTATATATCCAATGTTTCTATTAAAGTAATTTTCATTTACCTAGTTATATACAATGTTGTATTTGAGATCATTTTGATACTCTTATGAATCTATTTGGATTCTTTGGAACAGGAGTAAATTAATGCGCATAGGAAAAAACAGCGTTAAAAGAAACACTCCCGCCTGCAAAATTTGTAATATGTATAGGTATTTGATTAATTCTGACTTAATCTGATTACATATCTTATTGCTGGTGTACAAAAGAAGACAGACTGCATCTATTTTCTTTCCGGTATTTCGTTGATTTCAATGCCCTTAAACAACGTATTACTTGTTCAATTCATTCAGATGAGATAAAAGGAAGCAAGGAGCCCTGGTGGGTTGTCCTAAGAATGGAACCAGCCAATCAACTATATCATATATTCCAAAGTATATGTCAATTCTTGGCCGGCCTTCTTGTTTAATCACAGAGTTGGTGTATATTCATAGTACAAGAAAAAAAGAAGAAGTTTACATTAGAATAGGATCATGGTCAGAGAATGAGATGGCTGGCTATACAGAAAATAGATGTGAAGCTGTGTTTCTCCTTGTAAATTGTCTGTTCCTCCAATTCCTTACATGTTCTTCCACCTCTGTGTTTCCTGGTAAATATTTCAAGTATATATGGAGGCAAACAATGTTACATGGACAACAATGTCAACAGTTACTATCATTGTAATTGTAGGTAAGATTCTCCTTCTGGCTGCTTGTACATTTATGATTAATATTTTGTTAGATAAACTAAACTTTGGATATCTGACTATTTTCATACACACTGCAGTGATCATCATAAAGATTGTTATTTTAGTGATAATATGCAAGAAAAAAGCTCGGATAGGTACCGGGACTGTTGCTCCAGACACAAGATGTCTAACACTGAACGTGGATAAATTCCTTACTGATATGGAAAGAGAGAAGCCCATCAGGTTTACTTCTCAGCAGCTTGAGATGGCGACCGCGAATTTCACCAACTTGGTGGGTTCAGGAGCTTTTGGAGCTGTATACAAAGGAATATTCAGTAATGGAACCATTGTGGCAGTGAAGGTTTTACATGGGTGTTCAGATAAGAGAATTGAGGAACAGTTCATGGCAGAAGTGAGTACAATTGGGAGAATCCATCATTTTAATCTGGTTAGACTCTATGGTTTTCTGCTTTGACAAAAACCTGAGAGCTCTAGTTTATGAGTACATGGAAAATGGTTCGCTTGACAAGTACTTGCTTAGCGAAAATGATGTCTTAGGATTCGAAAAGCTTCATGAGATTGCAGTTGGCACAGCCAGAGGAATCGCTTACTTGCACGAAGAATGCCAACAGAGAATCATCCATTATGACATAAAGCCAGAAAACATCCTCTTGGACGAAAATTTCTTCCCAAAAGTGGCGGATTTCGGCTTGGCCAAGCTATGCAACAGGGAAAATACTCATATATCGATGACAGGAAGAAGAGGAACACCAGGTTATGCTGCACCTGAACTTTGGGCACCATTTCACGTAACGCACAAGTGTGACGTTCACAGCTTTGGGATGCTATTATTGGAAAATTGTAGGCCGGAGAAGGAACATGAAACATGACGTACCTGAAAGCCAAGAATGGTTTCCAAAGTGGGTGTGGAAAAGGTTTGAAAATGGAGATTTAAATGAGTTGATGAAAGCCAATTGAAATCGAGGCCGAGAGCGATAGAGAAAAGGCAGAGAGAATGATCAAAGTAGCCTTTTGGTGTGTTCAGTATAAGCCTGAGTCAAGGCCTGTGATAGAGTGTTGTGGTGAAAATGTTGGAAGGAGCAGTAGAGATTCCTGCACCATTATTTAACCAACTTCAGCACATTTATGGAATCTCCAAGTCCTCATCATCAACCATCTGCCTGTAAAAAGTGGAAAGGAAGCCTTTTGATTGTTTGGGTTCTCCAGTTCTTGCTAGATCTCCCTTCATATGTGCAACCCCAATAATGAGAAAATATGAAAATCGAAATGGTACCCAACTAAACTGTTTCAATAACCCTCCCTCTCCATCTCCATCTCCATCTTCTTCCTTCATATACAATGATTTGTTATATTCATGTTTCTCTTTTTTTTTTTTTTTTAAGGTGAATTGCATTCAAGTACCCTAACTTTTATTATAATTTCACGTTTAATACTAATTTAATTATAATTACACTCGAATACCCTAAATGCGTTGACCCCGTTAAAGTAACGGTTGACCAAACGGATTATGGTAAAATGACAAAGCTGCCCTACACTTTATAAAATACTATTCTGACAATGTCGTTATAACATTAAAAAATAATAATTAAAATAACAAACAATTAGATCCCCCCATTGACCTCCTCCTCTTCCCCAAACGAAATTATCAATCTGTGCAAGCTCCTCCCTTTACCAATTGCAGCCTCCTCTCTTTACCAACAGCCACACATCGCCATCCATCCAAGCTACCACCAATCCATCCCAAAGAGATTCATACTCAAATCAAACACCATCGATTAACCTAGTTACTTTCTGAATGAAACTTATGTTCAAATATTGAACCAAAGCAAAATCACCACCAGCCAGTAAAATTCAAACTCAATTCATCACCAAAATCAACAACTGAATAAAAATAAAAATAAAATACATCATTGCCATTCCTAAAAAGGGTAATTGCAATAACTACTCGTTTATATATGAATAATTACACAAAAATTTGAGAATAATTGATAATAATAATAATTCTCCTTTGACCGGTTGACTAACCGTTGACCACAGTTAGTCACTAACAGTCAAAAGGGTAAAAATCGTTTTTTTTTTTTTAAAAAGAAAATTTAGAAATGGACCAGATGAGATCTGGTTCATTAGATGAGATAAAAATATCTTCATCCAATTGCCAAAAAACAAAAGAATCAATTTTTTTTTTCAAATTTTTTTTGTTTCATCCCCAGTTCTTCTTCTTCCAATTTTTTTTTCTTTTTCTATTTTCTTTTTTTATCATTTTTTTTCCTTTCTTCATCTTCTTCTTCTTCTTTCAATTTTTTTTTTTCAGATTCTTCTTCTTCTCTTTTTTTTTTTTGTTCTTCCTCTTTTTTCCTTCTTCTTTTATTTTATTTTTCAAATTTTCTCTTCTTTCTTCCTCTTATTTCTTCTTCTTCTTCTTCTCTTTCTTTTTTTCCAAATTTTTTAATTTTTGTTATTTTTTATTTTTGTTCTTCCTCTTCTTTCTTCTTCCTTCTCATCTTCTTCTTCTTTTTGTTTTTTCAGATGTTTTTTATTTTTGTTCTTCCTCCTCCTCCTCTTCTTTTTTCTTCTTCTTCCCAGATTTTTTTTAAAAAATTTTCTAAAAGACAATTTTACCCCCTTTAACCGTTAGTGACTAACTGTGGTCAACCGGTCAAAGGGGAGTTATTGGTTATTATCAATTATTCTTATATTTTTGTGCAATTATATGCTTATATACACGGGGAGTTATTGCAATTACCCCTTCCCAAAACCACTAAATCAAAGAGAGTAGAAAGTAGATTAGAAATAAGAAAAGGTGAGAGGCTCACAGTGATAGAGTGAATTTTCACCGCCAAAGGAATCGCCGAAGTGGTGCTCATCGAGAAGCCAAAAAAAAAAAAATGAAAGAAATTCCTGGAAATTTTTGGTCGAAGGTTTCGTTAGTCTTCGCCGACTTTTTCTCCGTTTGGTTCTTCCCTTTCTTCTCCATTTCGTTCGTCTCCGCCGACTTCTCCTCCGTTTCGTTCTTCTCCCGCCGACGTCATCCCTAAATCTCCCAGTTTGCGAGTCCTGGAAAACAATCTTTGGCTTCACATCGCGATGGACGACACCATCTTCTTCTTCGCCGATGCCATTCTCTGTCGGCGTCTTCTCCGCCGACGCATCCTGAAATCTCCCAATTTTTGTTTTCTGTTTTCATTTGTAGGGAAGAGAGAGATCTGATTCTAGATCTCTCTCCATTATAAAATCGTTTTTAATTTTTAAAATAATTAAAAATGGCATAGCATGTTCTTATTGGTTAGATGAATTTTATAATTTTTTTAAAAAGCAATTTACATGAAAAAGACTAATTTACCCTTCAATCATTTGGTCAACCATTACTTTAACGGTGGTCAACATATTTCAGGGTACTCGAGTGCAATTATGGTAAAATTGATATTAAACATATAATTATGATAAAAGTCAGGGTACTTAAGTGTAATTCACCCTTTTTTTAATAGAAAATTGATATGATAAAAGTAATAAAAGTAAATATATAAAGGGAGAAATTCATAAATAATCATATATCAAATTGGAAAGTCTTTTTTAGTCAATATGTTTAAAAGTTCAAATTGAAATAGTCAATTGAAATTTGATCTTACTAAAATACCCTTACTAATAGTTGTATTTCGTACGGGGAGGCGACAACCATGATCGTTTTTGTCATTTCGTGACAATTTGTCTAGTGAGCAGTATGTGTAACAATGTGTATATTCGTATGTTCCATGACATAACATTCCTACTTCTTGTGATATACATCCGTCTATTTCGTGATAAATACTCGTATTTTTAGTGATGTATATCCATGTTTTTCGTGACGTACATCCATATTTTTCATATATTTTGAGGTTCATCATGAAAAGTATGTACTTCAAGGTTTATTACGAAAAAAATATATGACAAGATTTGTCAAGAAATACATGTACTTCGAGGTTTGTTACAGAAAGCATGTATTTTGAGATTCGTCACGAAAAATATGAATTTCGAGACTATAACTTATGAACCACAGGATCACGTTTTGTCAATTAAAGGCTATAACTTGTCTTTTTTAACTGTATCACTTACAACGTGTTTAATTATGCCAATGTATATATTTAAAATTGATCAAAACACCTTCGTAGTGTAAAACATTAACAACCACAAAACTTTAATAATTGAGTAAAATGATATACGTTGCAAAAATTATGGACATGCATAACAGAAATTTAGAAATACATAACCCAAAATATGGATGTCCATCACAAAAATATGGATGTACATTAAGAAAAACATGTGTAAATAACAAAAATTATGAGTGTGCATCACATAAAACATGAGTTTATGTCACGAAAGCGCGAATATATGTCACAGAAAGTATGTGACGCATAACCAATACTAGAAAAATTAACTAGATATAAAATTAAGGTTTAGGAAAGATATAAATACATATTTATTAACAATAAAATGAAGTTAGAAAAACATCACATAATAGAATGAAAACAAATTTAGAAGGGAATAAAAATAAAAATAAAAATGTGTTAGAAGGATATTTCGGTAATTGGTATGACTATATAAAATTAAATTTTAATATGTGGCTATAATGATCAAATTTATGTATGTGGTTTAAAAATAAATTTTTATATTTTATGTTGTTAAAAATGATAATATCCTCAAATGGTAACCCAAATGGGAACCCAAATGGGGCTCTCTTTTATACCAGATAAATAGAACCAAACGGCGCCGTTCCTTCTCGTGAAGTTTTCTTTTCAAAATTTTTTTGTCATCTCTAAAACCCTAGTGCTGCTTGCAGTATCGTTGTAGGGTTTTGTGAGTGAGAAAAATCCAAAGCTACATCTTCACTTAATAGAAATCGAGATTTGGTAGAGGCCGGGGCTTTTTGCAGAAACCGCTACATCATAAACATGATTAGAGGAGGAAGAAGCTACGTGTCGTCTCTTCCGGCCTTCTCCAATGACGCAAAAACGACTCCTCGTTTGTACTGCCAATACTGTCTCCATCTTCAGCACTTCCACCGCCTTACAGGTATTTCATTTTCTTTCTCTCTCTCTTTTTTGTTTGTTTTTAATAATCCCGTAAAATTCGATTCATGTTGGCTTTAGATATCGTCACTGGAGGGTCACACGGCTCCCGTAACAACGGTTATAGTTGAACCAGCTTCCAGTCCTGCAAATAACATTCTGTGCTATTGTTGGACTGCCTCACTTGATGGGACCATAAGATATTGGGACTTTTCGGCGCCAGAATTGTTGAAGACAATCAATATGAAGTTGCCGATTCACTCTATGGTAATTATAATGCCTCTAATTCTAATATATATCACACATTTTGTTATTTGACATGGGCGCTGATGTTGTTAATTTGGTTTTCAGGTGATGCCGTCTTTGTTAGGCCAACCAGCTGACAGCAATGAAAAACAGTTTAGCCTTTTTGCTTATGTTTCTCTTGAAGGTACTAGAGGAACAAATAGTAAAAAACACAAGTCAAAACCTAAAACTCTGCATGGACAAGTCTGCAAGTGTAACCTTGACTGAGTCCCGCTTGGTTGGTGGAGTAACTTTGGCAGAGGTGCGATAATATTCTCAAATTCTTAGTCTTATTCGTTGAATTTTATTATCATTATGTGTATGATTTGCAAATTTATCTTATTCAATAAGCTGAATTGGATGCATACCTTTTATGGCAGACGAAAGTACCGGAACCTATAACCATTAGCTCATCAGGAAAATTTTTGGCATCAGAAAACGGCACAAGCTTTCTATATGGAAGGTCCCTGATACTGAGTCTGAGCGGGTGGTGCTTAGGAAGATAACACTGCATCATACAAAGAGGATGACAGTTATTGCGTTCCATCCAACTGAAAGAACTGTAGCAGCAGGTGATGTGACAGGAAGAATTCTAATTTGGAGAGGATTTGGTGATAAAACATTTGCTAGTGGTGATGGATTAGCGGGTGGCAAAATGATATCGAATGATGAAGAAGGACCAGGAGTGAGAAATGATGATGATGCTGATTCTTGCACCACATGGCATTGGCACCCTTCTGAAGTAAATTTACTATTCTTTTCTTCTGATGGAGCATATCTTTATTCAGGTAAAGAAACCACTTCCTATTGAAATAGTAATTAGATGATATGTTGGTATGGGGGTTAAAGGGAAGAGTGATGATCCTTCTTTTACTTTGGGATTTGTATTTAAGTGGAAAGGTTGGTACATATGTTTGTATGTTTGTATTATGCTAATATTGGTGTAGTTTAACCAAATAAATTATTCTCTTTTAACTATTTATGGACCCTACATTAGGTTTATGTCCTATCCCGTTAAATGTTTGCTTATGGAAAACTTTGTTGCTGGCTAAAGTTCTCCAGTTTTCTGTTTGATTAATAGCTTAAGGTCTTTTTAGTGATTGTAAACTAGAAGTAGATGACAGTTGGCTCCCTGCATGCTATTCAGTGATCATTATTCTTATGGTTTGCTCCAGCTGGTTGTTCATTTGTTTACGTTTCAGGTAATTTTCCTGTTTATGATACTCGTTTTTGTTAGCATTTAGGTGGAAAGGAAGGAGTTCTTGTGGTTTGGCAGCTTGACACAGGGAAGAAGAAGTTTTTACCACGAATCGGATCTCCACTTCTATATTTTACAGTCCTCACCAGATCCTTCACTTTCCTCTGTAAGATAGGATTTGTTATGTACACAAGCTTAAGCTAAGGTTATATTTTTTCATTTTCAATGCGGGAAAGAACTTTTAATTTTGACCAAGGGTCATCAGATTTCTTGTGCAGATAATCAAATTCATCTACTGAAAATGCCTTCAATGGAAATTTTGAAGTCCATTTCTGGAATTAAGGTTTGTTCTTATCAGCATGTCTGCTCTTATTTTGAAAACTTTATTTCTTATGTTATATAGGTGTAATCTTGTGCAACAAGACATGTGTGGTTGACAGAGAAGGCAATCCATGAACTGGAATTTTTTATGTATAGTCCAAATCCAGATGAATATGTAAAACATCTTACATTAAGTTGTTTCCTACTAAATAAAATCTGCATTACTGGCTATGTCTAGGCTTCTGAGAGGTATGCTTGATGGATTTCTCTTTAGTTTCAATGTCTTGAACAGTTTAAAACTTTGTTGCTTTGGTGCAAGTCTTGGGGAAATGGGCACACCAGGTGTGTATGTTGCCCAGGGCACAAAAATGTGTTGAAAAAAACACTTTTGATTATTCCTTGGTTTATGACGTGTATTTAGTCTCTGCCTTTTCTTTAAAAAATCCCCTAAAACGAATTTCTTTTAATACATTCAGGTGTGGCGTTGATTTTTGGCAATGATTTTTGTATGCTACATGTCACATGTTTACATGCCAGTTTTCAATACGTGTTCTAGTATTCTATAATTATGCTTTTCTCGATGCTGTTAGACATCACATCTATTTTATATGTGTTTCTATACTGTTTTGCTGTTTTATGTTGAAAATTTTAATCCTTAATTTTCTTTTCTGAACATTGTTATGCTACATTTTTCAGCTTCCGTGTTCATTGCCTGAGGAGTACGAAGGTTTTGGTAGTGGAGTTGCCTTCGATCTCAGCTCTGCGTTGGTTTGCCTTACGCACAGAGAATTACTGTATCCAATTTTATAGCCTCTTTGATGACCGTGGAATTTCTGAGGTGAGAATGATCAGTTAACTTTCCTATCGAAAAATGATCAGTTAACTTGATGTTTATTTCTTTTAATGACATGATGACTTATATTTTTCATTAGTCTTGTCTTTTTCCCATCTCTTTTGAACAAAAAATGAATTGAACATAAAGATATACAATTAGAGAAAGCAAGCTTTCCTTAACAATGAAAGAAAGGAATAAACTATCAAAAGACACAAAGGGCTTGTTTGGCAGGGCTTTTGGAAGCATGCTTTTGGCTTTTTGGGCACAAAAGCTATTTTGGGAGTGTGTGGATTTTTCAAGAGAAGAGCTTTCAAGATTTAAAAGCTCCTATAGGCAAATAAAAATATATGGTTTTTGTAGGAAGAGCTTATAAAAACCTAAAGTAAAAGTCCTGTCAAACAGGGCCAAAAGCCTATACAAAAGCCACCTAAAAAGCTCTAAGCAAGAGCAAAAATAGACCCTATTAAGCTAGAGCAGCTTCCCATTTAAGGTTGATAAGGAAGAAAGGAACTACTTTAAAATTGGAGAAGAAACTGAATCCCAAAAGTGAATTGTATTGTATATTCAATTTTCCTTTTGGTGCTTTTCCATGCAATATACCATGTGTTATAATTAGGGAAATGTGATTTCACTTGGTGGGGATATGTTATTGTTTCTTTTGGTGTTTGCTGCTACAACTTTTAGATTGTTAACCCAAGTGTAGGTTTGTCGCGAAGTAATATAATCTTGGAGACTGAGTGTCGAACTACAAGGATGGGTAGAACAAAGAATTAAAGTAGAAGCAGTAGAACTTATATTGCTTGAAATTAATTTGAGTGATTATAGAAAAAGAATGCGGTAGAAAATTTATGTATTAAACTGTAATCGTGAACACTTGGGCATTAGGGATCCACTTTTAGGAAATCTATAGGTATTTATTCTTAGTCCAATTGATAATAACTACAAAAGTTATCTCAATAGGAAGGTAAAGCATGATGTATAGAACTATAACTTAATTAAAAGTTTCACCCGTAGTCTAAGCTAGGAGTTTAGAAAGACATCACGAAGAAAATAAAACAAACCTTCAAAGAAGGGGTAGAATAGAGAGATCGTCTACAGCTTCCTATTGCTTCCTTTTTATTCAATAAGAATCCTTGAAAAAGAGGGGAATCTAATTGAAGTAGGAAAGTGAGACATTATCCAGTTTCCAAAACAAAAACGTCAACTTCCAGCTTGTTTTTGACCCAGAAAACCATTGAATTCGGGAATCGTTGTAAAACACAAAGTTGTAGATTTCTGAATCTTCTTTCCAATGAACCAAGAATCGCACCAATCCGATAAGGAAATCACAAGATATGGTCAAAGCATGGAAACTGTATCAGATTAGGATAACTTGTGTATTTCACACTTGCACCTATTCTTCCTTCTTTCAAACATCAAATTGTTTCCTAATGACTAATGAGAAGAAACAAATTATAAGTTTTTTAACTTGAATAAAAACGATAAATGCAAATTTATCCACATTAAAATATTATTATAATTCCCAATGTCATGCCTTTCTTCATAATAATAAGAATACTCACAATACGTGTAAATGCGAAAATAAACCTAAAACAAGTAAGCGAATGAAGTGTTGCTTTTGATTTGTGGGAAAAGGGGATGTCATTTGTTAGAGAAGGCTAAATCTCCTTACAGCTGGCCCTATATGTAATTCAATTTCTTAATTGAGTAAAATTAAACCATTGCATATTTTATATTATGTTTATTAAACCTTTGGCTTCATTTCTAATCTAGTTTCTTTAAAAAGGC